>MBFL02000159.1:0-78804 GCA_001696595.2 Aspergillus hancockii | reverse complement strand
AAAGACAAACGAAGGCGGTGTGAAAGGGCGGTCAATTTAATTGCCTGACAGTACCGTCCCTGTACCTTAGTAAGCTGCGTTACCAGTCCATACCCAGTACCATAAGTTTAGGTAGTTAGGCCAGGTTTCCACCTGAACCTCTACACAATCAATCATTCTACTATTCGGACCTCATTGTCAACACTTCATCGGTCGGTTCCGTTCACGAGGAGAATGTCAATTTAATTCGTAGGACCTAACGCAGATTCCCCACTCCGACATAGGAGAGCTCATCGGACTGTGCGGCTGCCGCGGAGGAGAGTACATGCTTCGTATTTCTTTTCCGTTCGTTCAACCACTCCAGTAAGGGTTCATTTGCTAGTGATTGATTCTCGTTTCTGCACGGTGGTTGATTACTAATCGGCTCTCGTTCGTCCGTTCGTTAAATTGGCCGACGCTGGCCGATGTCGTCTTCCACGTTCATGCTATTTTATCTCGGGAATATTCCAGACATTCGGTGATGAGTCAAACAGCGTGAAAATCCACAATATCGGTTGACGAACTACTAGTCCCACTCCTCCACTGAGGGACACCTGTGGCAGCCATGGCGAGTGAAGTCCAGCCAGCATGGGGTTACCGATGGCGCTCGTCCAGAACGTTCGTCATCGCGACTATCATAATTGCTTTATTCACAGGTTCGTCGCATACTACATGTCACCCGCGAGAAATAGTCCTAACGCCTGGTACTAGAAACCTTTCTCTATGCCTTTGTGGTCCCCATCATGAGCTACATGCTCGAAGTGCGTCTTCGCATGGACCCGTCGAAGACCCAACGGCTGACCACCACGGTGCTGACCCTCCATGGCTTCGTGTCTCTTGTGTCTGGCCCGATCATCGCCCATTTTGCCGACAAGACGCCCGGAAGGAAGGCCCCGTTGCTAATGGGCCTAGCAGGTTGCCTTGTAGGCACACTTTTGGTCGCCTCCACTGTTTCCAGTATGTATCACTGCTCGAAACACTGCAATAGTGTCATCAGTTGACTCATGATCATCTATCTAGTCGAGGCCCTGCTTATCGGTCGGGTTTTCCAGGCGACCGCTGGTAGCACCACTTGGATTGTAGGCTTCGCCACCTTGACTGATAATGTCGCCATGGAGCACATGGGCAAGGTAATGGGCCTGGCCACTGCATTTGTAACGGCCGGTATGATCAGCGGTCCTTTCGTCGCTGGTGCTCTCCTAGAATTGGTCGGATACTGGGGCACCTGGAGCGTTCCTTTAGTAGTTCTTCTTTTGGACATTGTCGCGCGTTGGCTCATGATTGAAAAACGAGATGTCTCGGCCAACAAAGCTTCGCACTCGCCTTCCGACACCGCCGCCGCTACCGCACCAGAAGACACCGAAAGGTCCGCACTGCTCCCAGCATCTTCTCCAGACTCCTCTACAGAGCTTACTGCATCCAACACGGAAATGCATGAACTTAAATCACCGTCGACGTTTTACCGTACTATGCTCAGTGATACCCGCGTCATCGCTAGTATCGCAAACAGCCTAACTTTCTCCATTGTCATCGCCGCTTTCGACGCCACTCTGCCGCTTCATGTGCGCGACGTTTTCCACTGGAATACCTTGTCCGTTGGTCTGAGCTTTCTCGCGATCCAAGTCCCGACAATCTGTTTGAGTCCTGTGATCGGGTGGCTCCGCGATCGAGTTGGGATCCGATATTCCAACTCACTAGGATGGGTGCTCATGTCTCCGCTGCTGTGGCTCTTGGGTGTTCCTGGTCAGAGCAGATTTTCCTGGGCAAGCGCGGAGACAAACGGTCAGGCGATCTTTATTACCGCCCTGTTTGGGATTGGGATTATTATGACCTTAGTGCGTGGTGCTGGGACGATACAGACGGTTAGTAAGTTACATCCCTCCTTTCGTTCCTTTCGTTTTAAGTATGGACCTTGGTTCCATTGGCGTATAGATACCCACCATGCCACATTTGTGCTTACCATCGTCTTCAATTTAGCTGTTATTAAGGACATGGAATCGAAGAACCCGAAGATCTTCGGAGAATACGGTGGTAGCTCGAGGGTCTTTTCCCTGGTGGAAGTCGCCTTCAGCCTTGGGTGTATGCTTGGCCCTTTGATATCGGGCTCTCTATCCGAGGCGATTGGGTATTATTATATGAATATCACATTGGGTACGTTGCTTCTACTTCATGTCCGTGATTTTGTCTGCTAAAAACTTTCATCAGCTGCTATTTGTCTGTGCGTGGCTACATTGTCGTTCTCCTTTTTCCGTGTTTAGGTTTCGCACACGCGTTTTATCTAGTGCAGCCGTTATGTTCTTATTTCCCAGGCTTATGCACATATCTTTTGATCTGGTGAAGCAAGGTCTCCCAATAGACTCTACACTTATAGACCTTTGGTAAGGCTAGAAGAAATTTCAGGACACTATAGGTCTACACCTCAATACTTCCTCGTTTCGCAGGTAGTGGCGTAAGATTCGCAAGACGTAATGATTGGTGCACAAGAATAAACAGGTAAGGGTACAACATTATAATTCTACATTCAGATACAGCACTTTGATCTAAACTCGAAAGATATCACGGAGCCTCCACTTTTGCGCCAATTCAAGTCCGCACTGCCTTTTAATAGCCTAGACAATTCCCATTCACACACGCCAAGGAGGAACTATCCAATAGATGATCCCATGGCCAACAGATGCTGCAAGAGGTCCCACCTGTTTCGTTTCGCAATGCATTAGCCAAAGCTTACTTTCCGCATGGTAAGAATTACCCAATGTATCCAGTGGTATCCCGGGAATTCCGTAGCGACGTAGGCCCCGAAGCATCGAGCAGGGTTCATAGCTTAATTTGTATATTATCAGCTGAGATGATAACCTAACGGGGCTGCATAACCTACATGCACCTGCGTACCCGGCCCTTGTGTACGCTGAACTCCAGCTCGTGACACCCAGACCAAGACCTACCAGCCAAGGAGATAGAGCAGGCCCGAAGGTCTGAGCTTGTCTGGGGTCCAACCCGACACCAAAGGAAATGAAGATAAGCATGAGACAGAACATGAATTCTAGAACAAACGCATCCTTGACTGGGACTAGCTCGGTATTGACAACACAGCCTCCCGTGAGGAAATCGCGAGATCCGTAGGCTGTGGTGAGCATGAGCCCTGCCAATGCGGCGCCTAAAGTCTGGCAGCCGATATAAATAGTCATTCTGGGGAATGAGATCAACCGCGCAAAGAATGTTGCTAGAGTAATCATTGGGTTAATCTGACTACCTGAGGTCGAGGAGAATGTGAAGATGAGGAGCGTGAGGATGAGAATATTTCCGATGCCTCCCATAAGGGGCGCAAGGAAATTGGTCGTTGCAAAGACTCCAGCTGGTGTATTCTGGGGCGGCGATGCAGCAGACGGGCTCAGCGCCGCAAGCCAGACTGTTGAAAAGACGAGGATCATACTAGCTGCTATATGAATTAGACAAATAAAAGTCTAGCCTAGCGATAATTCCCGTGGGTGTGCATTTCCCAACACTAATCCTTACCGATGCCCTCAATCAAGCCAAACCTCCAAAGGTCAAGATCAAGGAAGCCTTCCAAATCGAACCCATCCCGGATAGACATCAGTGGTGCTGCGTCGGGTACCTTCTTGAGCGTCTGGGAATTCTCCGGATCACTCCGGTCGAGCACCATTTCCTGATTTGCACCAATTCGGCCGACGAAAGGGTGAATGGCAGGCTTTCTGGGCCTCGGGCGAGCAGAGCAGCTGTCTTCAACGCCGCCATTCTCCTCCTGGCCGTAGCCATGCTCAGTAGCATCCATGATTGCGACCACTGGCAAGCTTGAGCTCCAGGTCTGATGGCTCTCAGTATGTCTCCAAAGTAAATGATGCTACAGATTTCTATTATAGAATCTGAGTATTAAGGTATATCACCACATGTCTTTCGTTTGCAGGGGGACACATACTAAAGATGATTCCCCCTGGATGAGAAGTCGCCTTGGCATGCAATGGTTGCAAGGATCAATCGCCTGTCAACTTAAAGTAATTCGTCTGCAGCCAGCAGAAAGCATGACGTGAAGACAAAGTTTCTTAACATTTTGCGCCGGCTGGTTGTGTCTAGTTTCTCTTCCGGCGTCATCTAGTCATGATTAGATGATGCGTAGTAAGCAGCCTATACGAGAATCACATGACTCCTGTATCATTAACAAAAGTTTTGCCCGTCTCTAGACTCTCTTTTCCCCTTTCTCTTTCTCTTCCCCCTTAGTCAAATCCTTCAGTGCACGTGGGATAATTTGTATGAACTGTGGTTGTCCAGCTCGAAGCTGCATCACCTAGCCCACGGTAACTTGCATCTTTCCGCACTCTCCGCCCTACAAGGGACCCTGTTGGTTCCGATGAACAAAGTCGCAGTACCTTGGCTCTGAGATGAGGCGAGCCTTTAGCTATGTGAGCTCCGGACTCGCACCTCGGAACGTTGTACGACTCTTGCATAAAACCGAGGGTGGCTCAAGGAAAATGAATAAAAAGGACGTTTTGCCATTGCCAAAGACGAGTCATTGTTGACCAAAAAGGGTGATCATTAGTGGAGGAGAATCCGAGGGACAGAGAGAAGAGTATCGGGAATTATATTCATCGGCTCCGAAACCGCTTTCCTTTTAGTCCTATATACAAAGGGTAAATAGTTCAGTTAACTTCAATATCGTACTAACTGACTGAAGTGATGAGCCACAAGTAGACAATCGATATGACGAAAAGGTAGGGCTAATACATCCGGTCATAGGGTGCGGACAGGGCTTCCCGTCCGCTCACCCGTACTCAAGCTAACTGTGTAAGCTCGACCAAAGGATAGGAGTGTTTCTCGTCTACTTGTCAAGAATAAGACTAAGATTTATAATAAAGTAATGGCGACTCTCTAAAAGTATAACTCTAGAATTGTTTCCACAGGAATATTGTCCAATTTATTCTGAATATTGTTTCTATTATTGGTCTAGATAGACGACTACTCAAAAATATCGCCAACAAACCCTACTATGACTTCAGCGGTTCCTGGCCAACCTGACGAAGTCGGGCATCTACTGGGTCAATGGATTTTTCCTGTACCGATGGTTTTTGCTGGTTTTAACTCTGTGACAATAAAGTTATCAATAAATAGTTTAGAAAGTCGGTGAGCCTGCTGGAAGTCTCTTGTGAGAGGCGTATCCATCCCATCATACCCTGAAATACTAAATTCATGTTTTTATTTCCGTCCATGATCCTCGTCCGATATGCGAGAATAGGACCCAATGCACACGATTGAATGATCTGTCCTGATGGAACTATAAAAATATTCCTCTGTGTTGACTAGGCTCTGGGGTTAATCCTTCTGGAATTATACAGAAGTAAGCATGTCCGTCTAGAGGAACGACCCGGTATTTTCGGAAACAGAGTATTGAGAGTCAACTACGTAGGCCATACCCTTACTTTTTCCTTGGGGGATATTCGTGGCTGCGTGCTAAGACGTGTCCACAACCTCCGCGTTAAGAGATCAGTCAGAATGCCCAATAACTTTCTTTTCCACAAATTCCGCATTGAAGACAAGCCTAAGCTGTACTGCATACGGGCCCAGCGTGTCTCTGCCAAACACCTTGGACTATCTTATATCGTGGATATTCCCTGCTGAGCCGCTAGAGCCAATGCATATTTTTCGCATCTTCGTAACATCAGTTCAGCAGTCCAGTCCATCAACCACGACAGTATTATCCGTTTTGACCTGGGCCTTAGCAAATGACACTGCCAAGGTTGTTGACTTTTGGAAACCCATTCATACTGGCAGCAGACCGAAGAGAACATCCAGCTATAATGCCTTGTCAGCCAGCAATTACCACCATATCGCTTGGGCAGAGTGGACGCTATGGCATTCATCAGAAGCTATCTGCATGCGCTCGTCACGGTTTCAGGGCGATTGAGCTCTTCTACGACGACCTCGAAGCGCTGGCGCGCTCCCAGTCCAAGTCAACCAAGCCAACACGGGACGAGCTTCTGAGCGCTGCGCGACAGATCCGAGAAATCTGTGACTCGCTGCAAATTCGCATTCTCAACTTGCAGCCGCTTCGATTTTACGAAGGACTGGTGGATAGGCGAGAGCGCGACCGCATCGCATACGAGGTCATCCCCCTCTGGATGGACATCCTCGACATCGTCGGTGGTGATACAATCTTGATTGCTTCCAATTTTCTCCCCCCAGATTCAAGTACCGGTGTATCCAGACTAGTGGGGGACTTCGAAACCATAGTGGATGATCTGCGCTTGGTGGCCAGTCTCGGAGCCGCTCGATCCCCACCGGTCAATTTCGCATATGAGGCTCTCGCGTGGGGCACCTACATCAACACCTGGGAGGCTTCCTGGGATATTGTGCTACGGGTTGGCCTGCCCAACTTTGGACTGGCTATCGATACATTTAATATAGCCGGTGCGGTGTACGCGGACCCAGGCACCGTAGGCGGCCGCAATGGTTCACAGGCTAATGCCAACCTACGCCAATCATTGAATCGCTTAGCAACCACGGTTAGTCCGGAGAAAATCTTCGTCGTCCAAATGGCAGATGGAGAGCAGTTGGCCGAAGTGCTCAAGCCGGGTCATCCCTTCTATGTGCCGGGACAACCCTCTCGGATGAGTTGGTCTCGCAACGCGCGGCTCTTCCTGTGTGAAGAGGGCCGTGGCGGTTATCTTCCTGTATTAGAAGTGCTGCGAACGCTCGTCAAGATGGGCTGGTCGGGATGGATGGCCTACGAGGTTTTTTCGCGCACCCTAGCTGGTCCCGATCATGACGTCCCCGAGACTCATGCGGAGCGGGCGACCCAGTCGTGGTCAAAGGTCGCAGCACTCCTTGGTTTCCCGACAGGGGATAGGCAACTAGTACACGAACCCCCGATAGACACTGTCTCTGGGGCGACTGTGCAGGGCGGAGAAGAAAGTTGGTGTCGTGTAAACATTAACTCCTAGTGGAGAAGGTGATCGAAAATGCTGAATGAAGCTTTTGTTCTGTGTATTCATTGCGCTGCGTCTTACTATCTGCTATGGAGACTAGGTTGATGATTGAACCTCCATGCCAACCAGTGAACCTTTGGCAGGGTAGCCTATGTATCTGGTCATCCATGTGTGTCATTCTAAGAGCGTCTGCATGACCGGGTATAACACCTGCTTGTATATTTCTTAATCTCCAATAATCTGGGTGTGTATTTTATGTCGATCACTAGAGTGTGGCATATATTCATGAGAACATCAAGAGCAATACCAGTAGATTGTCCTGACTCCAAGATATTAATACGAGCTGTACGTACTAGGCCTTGTTGTCGCAATTGGATATGAGGTCGAACAGCATGAGCAAGAGAGTGTAATTATATCAGAAATGAGCGGGCTACGCAGTAAAATTATTCTATATACCTGCTTAGCAGGAAGGTTGAACCGTGTCGATCCAGCCAGTGCCAGTGAGCACGTAAACCTCGATTAAATGAAGGCTAGTATTAAACCCGGGCAAGTAAATTGGACCGCTAGATACAGTAGAATATATTGTCCCCAAGAGACTTGGTACTTGAAATAACCTGCGCATAGACGGTAAGATACTCAGCATGGCCAGACTACTCGAAAGTGTAGGCGGCCGGCGTGATATAATCCACGTTTGCCCCGATCTTAGCCCCTGAGCCTCTTAGATTTCAAGAACTCGTAGTCGGGCATGGCGGCTCGCACATATTTCTCTATCATGCGGCCATCCTCCTCTCCAAACTCCTCCCTCCATTTTTTCACTTCTTCATCAATCTCGATATCACCAGCAACCTTTGTAGCAATGATCTTGGTGGAGCTATCGAGTGTTGTTCTAAAGGCTTGGGCCCAAAGAGGTCGAGTTTGGCTGGAAGGCTCCCATTCATAGCGCAAGAAATAACTGTCCAACCCAATGAGATTGCAAAGCTTGACAAGAACCGCAGGCTCAGCGATGACGTCGTCTGCATCCAGTATAATGGGCCAGATGCCATGTATGTTTGCCTGTCCAGTCTGTTTCTTACATTCCGTGAAGTACTCGGAATAGAAGTCGTATAATTTGCGAATCCACCGCATAGTCATCACCATCTGACAGCTTCGTCGACCTGGAATTGAGCTCATAAATTCCCGACCGTCGGCCCTCACAGAAGCGCGATAGAATGAAGGAAAGGACAGTGCTGGATGCCTGATGAGGAAAACCGGGTTCCAACCCTGTAGGAACTCATCTGAGAGGATTGTTTTGTTGTGGATTGAACGGCTTGTGGTCCGGACCACCTCTTCCGGGCCCCTGATCATCCAAGGCAACTCCTGAGTGACACTCTCCTCCCCATAGATGAACCGTGTCTTGGCAACTGGGTCCGTCAGAAAATTCGCATGCTCTTTGACGAACACGAGCTTTCCCGATGAAGTTGCACCCTTGATATGTTGATTAAGCGCGTTGAAACAACCTTTCATGCTCGTTTCTAGCTTATCCCTTTCATCTGTGCTTAGCTGTTCGACATTTTTCCAAGAACAACGGAGCTCCTGCTTCAACAAAACTAGCGGCATAAAGAAATACCCTCCATTTTTGCAGGTTGCAACGTTGGGCTGGTCCTCCAATGACAGGATTTTCAAGAGAAGATTTGATCCGGTTCGGGGAGAGGCGAGTAGGAGAAATCGACGAGGTTCGTTGTGGGTCATGGTCGATTCGAGGTTGACTTGATGTGGTTTGAACGATTGCGACGCGGGTTTCTGCTTGCTCTTTGAATGCCCTATACCTAGTCACCAGTCGCTTCGCGTGGGAAACCTTTCGTACTGCAAGTTTCCAAGTGTCGCGGGTGCTTCATTTAGACAGCAAGGCTGGCGGAGAATCAATAAGAGCATATTATTACTCCTGTATCACCGGATATAAGGCGATGTGCTATCAGTCGCAGGGTTCAGGGTCCAGGTCATGGAACCATCACCCTTTCCAGACTGACCGCTGTCTCTACCTTACTTGATACATCATCCATTCAGCAGAGCCTTGAGGTTTACCCTGAATGTAGCGGGTCATCTAGACCCACAGCGTCGAATGAAGTCCTCCGACCAAAGCTTTTCCTTAGCTGCCACTTCCACGTCAACTTGGGAACCACTTTCCATGCCGGAAGCATCTGTGGGTATATTCGATATATTAGCGCCCAAGTCACATTTTAGTTCTAAGCTGCAGTCGGGGTTAGTGTGGTGAGAAGATTTGGCACTATTTAGCCACTGTGGGGGATTTGACCCACATGGAGTTATGATGCGTCAATTGAGAGAGGTCATCACTGGCATAACCAGCGTATACGAATTTTCCTTCCCTATGAGTTGCTGAAACTACACCATAGATGTTGGCAGCTGATTCGGTAGCCTCCTATAGGGTATGCTTTATCCGATAGATTGATTCCTCCTCGCATAAGAAACTACGAATAAGCGTCAAGCTGTCCTTCGTATTGAGCAATAGCGTATAGACACAACCCAAAGATATTTGGGAGCATCCATGCACTAGATAGCCTCATAACTTAGTGTATATCGATAAAAGTGGGGGCTACGTAGCAAAAAGCGATATTACACGTAGTCTGAACTTACTATAATACCCTAGAGGCAACCCCTAAATAGAGAAAATAGCTAAAGCAGCTCATGCATATAGATGAAGCTATTACAAGAGACAATGCCCCTGGGGAGAATATTCTACTATTGACAAAGTATCTATCCTTAGTATTAATATTACATAGAATAATAAGATCAATCAGCTTTCGACAAGCTCCCTTCCTCTCCTTTTTTCCTTCTATTCTCCAACCTGCATTCAAGCTGTGTCCCCGATGTAGAATTCTATGACATATGAGTACACTGACCTATTTGAGTAAGCAAATATACTCCATGATGACCTAAGAAAACTTCTCATCGTCCCAAGCCTCGGTTTCTCCCCCCGACGAGTACCACTTCTGCGCAAGATGGTGCAATTTGCGACGGTCGGTTTTATTTGACCTGGTTTTGGGGGTCTGGCTGATGAGAACAAAGCACTGTGGTACCATGTGTACAGGCAGGGTAGCTGTGACGTCTCGTGCTATCCGTTGCACTAATTGATCAGCTGGATGGTGACTGCCGATGAGGAGAAAATCGACTGAGTTGTGAGTAGCGGTAGGGAAGGAATTGACCTCGCTGTTGGCCAAGCACAGGAAGGCAGCTAGCAAAGGCTCCCGTGGGCCATCGATCGTACCGAGGAGGTCTACGATGACCGCATCCCCGGGACCCAACGATTTACTGATGATATATTCAACCTCGGTGGACTCGACCCGACATCCATTAACTTTGAGGATGGTATCCTTGCGACCCAAATGTTCCACGGTGCCGGCATGGGTATATCTCCCCAGGTCTCCAGAGCGATAGAACCTCGATGTGGCTGCGCGAGACAGGTGGAGATTCTTCAACCAGGATGGTGCCGTCGGCAGGAACCCAACATCGGGCTTCTGGCAAAGAGCATCCAGGTACCCCCGGGCTAGGTGGGGGCCTTCAATCAAGATTTCGCCGACAGCACCGACAGGCATGAGGATCTCCGGCGAGTCTGGACTTGTTATCCAAATGGCTCCACTCCCGCTACGGCCGACAATAGCATTCTGGCCTGGTTGGACTTGGTCATTGTAGGCACAGAATGTAGCAGCCTCCCCCATCCCATATTGATTCACCAGTCTCACATAAGGGGCCCATCGCATCAGAAGCTCGTTGGACATGGGCTCGCCACCGATGCAGGCCACTTCCAACGTTGGCACATCCTGAGGGAAGAACTGAGCCGCGACAGTCGGGGTTAGGAAGGTCATGTTGGCCTGAAGAGCGTTGATGTTCTCCACGAGACCTGCTATAGTCTTGGGGGGTGTGGGAACACAGCAGCATCCACCAGCGGTCAGGGCAGTCAAATAGTCATTATTGCTGATGTCGAAGGCGTAGTCATCGAATTGTAGCACACGGCTATGGCGATCTATTCCGATCATTCTGTTGTAGTCCCGGACCGCAGTAGCGTATGCTCGATGCTCCTGAATAATCCCTTTTGGCTCACCGGTACTCCCCGAAGTAAACAAGATGAGACAGGGGTCAGTGGGCTTTACCAGGGGGCAGCCGGCCCCAGTGCTCGATGGAAGCGCAGATATCATTTCTGGTGTGATCTCGATGACTGACGAGATCAAAGAAGTGTATGCGGTGCGATAAACTGGAGAAGTAAGCATAATTTTTGCATTCACGCGGCGAATCACATTCTGAAGAAAGTTCGGCGGATCCGTAGCATCAATGGAGATATATGCGGCGCCGGCTTTCATGATAGCCAGTCGGGCGACAATTGCCCACGTAGACTTCTCAAAACAGCTAATTATAAAGGTTCCCCTGCATACGCCATTACTGACCAGAAATTGCGCAAGTCGGGAGACCACATCATCCAGCTCTGCGTAGGTCAGGTCACCATCCCAGGAACGAACGGCTAGAGCATCAGGGGTTAGCTGTGCATGCCGTAGGGCTAAGTCGTGCAGCACCACTTCATGGGACTCGGATACATTCTTGGTATAGGTTTGCAACAATTGTCGATCGTGCTTTGAGCACAGATCTAACTTTCCCAGTGGCTGTAACGGAGATGAAATGACAGCCATGATGGCGGTGTTGAATGTGTGCAACAAACTAAGTGCCAGATCTCTAGAAGCGTCAGAGACGGCGAAGGCAAGCTTGGCGTGGAGTTTGCCATTTGATTCCGAGATGTCCAGAAAGACCTTGGAATCCATGTGCTTTCAGAGTTACGGCCTGTTAGCGGAAGCTAATTTACACAGTGTGTGAGCGATGGGTGGAGGGTGAAACAATGCATTACCTCTGTTTCCAAATCTCTCTGAGTGAATCCGTCTGTAGTGGCCAAAATTTCCTTCGCATAGCAGATCGTGGTCGAGAGGAATTTCTCCGAAGACTCATGAGGAGGATCGCAGCACATTGGCTTCGTTGACGCCGTCTTTGACTGAATGAGGGAGACATCTCGGACTAGGTCTTTGACTGGGGCCTCGCAGTTCAATTGGACCGGGGGGGTATGGTGGTCTCCCCCCTGTGCCGAATTGGTGATGAAGTAGACGCCAGGCTCGGAAATCAGACTCAGGTAAACGTCCCGAGCAGGAGAGAAGCAGCGAACAGTGACCAACCAGCCTACGTTGAGGAGGTCTATGATTGTAGGTGTCCAGGTCTGTTCAAGGCCGGGGCAGCATTTATACTGAGAGGTATAGCTACTCAGAAGCTCATCCCGACTATAAGAAATTGCGAGGTTCACGGAGTCCCATAGTTTATCTGATCGATTCTTGCTCGTGATATCAGGCTCCGCGGTAGGTCTTTTGATTTCAACATTTGCCGTGTCGATTGAAGAGGGCGCCATGGTAGGAGTCTACTCGATGTGGGTATGTTCCCCTGAATTCAGACGAACGCGAACAATGATGTGGTAACTCTAAAGCTGAGAAGAAGGAATGGGATTGATAGGTAGAAGAAGACGTGATAATTGCAATATAAGACGATATAGGTGCGTGGATGGTCACATTGTCCTAGACCCTATCTGAATAATCTCGAACAAGCCTGAGATTTTCCAGGCGATTGAAGAACGTAAACTGCAAATATAGTGGCTTACCTGGCCCCCTTGCTTATTCCATCGTTTCTTTTTGCCGTTCTTCGTCTGCACGATCGATCTTTCCGCCAATTTCATAGCTACGATATGATGCATGCATGAGAGATGCCTAGATCCAAATAATTTCAGCGCCATATTTCTTGGCGATCAATGTTTAGCCTCTATACTCTTACACTGCCGATGGGATATTCGAGCTCAGCTGAATTCAGGTTTTACATTAGTCAAGCATCCTAGCTAAAACCTATCACATACTATTAGTAAATCTATTTTGGCCTTTCCTATTTTTGTTTTCAAGTGAATCTTCTCTGGCGCATGAACTCGTAATCCGGCATCGCTGCCCTCACCCAGTGTTCAAGATCCAGAGCCGCAGCTTCACCGAACTCGATCTTCCATTTCTGGATTTCCTTGTCCATGTCAATCTTTCGTCTAATTCTCCCCTGGTCGACTCCAGATGAAGCATACAACGTATCTCGCATACGTCGTTCTCCCGGGTTAATGGAGTCCAAGACGTCCTTGCTGACAGGTTTCCACGAGTACTGTAGTTGGCTTGAATCAAGACCAACTGTCTGACAGAACCTTGCCACGAGCTGTGGCTCAGACATAATATCCTCTGCCTCGAGAATGATGGGCGCAGGTAGGCCCTTGTGGCGGCCTGCCTGCTCCCAAAGCGCCTGATACCAGTCATACAGACACCGAGACCACCGTAGGGTCATGGCGGTCTCGATTTCCCCCTTGCATCTTTCCATTACTTCAGGAGTTCGAGCCCAGTGTGTGACATACGTCCGATAATAGGATGGGAAAACAACGGCAGGATGTCGGATAAGAAAGACAGGAAACCATCCGGCGAGGAACCGACCGGGTAATACACTGATGTTTAGGGGAAGACCGGAGACTTGCAGGTCACTTGTCACACGATCTTGAACCTTGCAGCACATATGTTCTTCTTTCAGGACACTGTCGCGCGATCGAGCTCTCGCTCCGGGATCCAGAACAAATAGTACATGCTCCTTGAGGATGATTCGTTTGTCCGTGGCAGTGCTGGAAAATGCCTGTAGTCGGTCGAAGCAACGTTGATAGGCCTTTCTCAATGCGCTAATGTCATCGGCGGACCAAGACTCCAGGGACTTCTCTAAACAGCGCGAACTTTCCGTCTGCCAGAGTGCGTCCCTGAAGTAATACTCTCCCGAGATGGTGTTGGGCTGGTGATCAGGGGCCAGGATGCGAACAAGGAGGTTTGATGCTGTACGTGGGGCTGTAATGAGCCAGATGCGGTTGAGGGACATGATACCATCTTCCTCGCCATTATCGCACATTTTGAACATGAAATACAAAAGAAGCTTTGGAACCGAACGTACTTCTGACGAGGCGACCTGTTGGAGTCATGGGAAGGGTGAAGATCCCCTCTGGCACAACTGTGACCTTATAAATCATGTTTTCTTGCTAGTCTCCACCATGTACTGTGCTCGATTTTTCAGTATGGAGTAGCGGTGGACAATAAGCCTCTGGGGGGATCGTCTCGGTCCGTCCTGCATAGAAAATCTTTACATTGTCTATTTTAATCTATATTGCTTAGGTTTGCTCCGACAGTAAAATACTTTACGTTAAGGGTTGCACTGCGGCAAGTCATATCATTGTAGCGTTTTATATGATCTGTGATCTATCCCAACCTTGGCAAGGCCTCTTACATCCTATAGCATAGATGATTCTGACCCCTCAGACCTCTTGCACATCGAGTTGCAGCCATAGAGCTCTACTGGTAATTACCCATTCGGACGATCACTCGCACTTCTGATAGATCATATAATTCGCATCGGTGGCCGAAATCCCGAGGTCTTGGCCGAGACAGTGATCACTCTAGGCGACATTTCGTATCGTGCATCCTCCCAGTTCAATTGCTCAATCCAAGGGGCATGAACAATGCATGGGAAGTGCTGGCGGTTTTAATTCTTGGCCTTTGGCTCTCTTAGCCAGGCTATGTCTGTTTGGGAACATTGGTTGCCTTGTTAAGCTACGCAGAGGAAAAGATAGTGGTAACGTCCCCAGACAACAAGCAAAAACGAATCTATTCAATCGTCTATTTCAATCTTCATTCAGGAGGTTGTTTAGTTCTTTTCAATTTTCTGCCTGCACCCCGTCATCTGTTTTGAGGCCACTACACAGTATGAATCTCCAATTCTATGATGATTTGTAGAAACCTATAAGAAGAAATCTTTGAAGGCACTATGCGGAGTAAATTATGTGGAAAGCCTGCAGAAGGTAAAATTTATTTCTTCCTTAAACTCATCTACGATAAATAGATTAGACTCTCTCTCACTCACAGACGCCTATATCCAAGTTTTCTTCGTTGAAATTAACAACTAGAACGAAATTATATTTCAGAAAATTACACGTTACTCAATTGTCCTGGTTCTTCTATTCATATCAAATATTGTAATAGCGGTAGAACTGAGTAGTCTACACAACCCCGACCCAAAGAAAATATTTCATATGGCCTCCTGGTAACGAGAATGATATAGACGTTAGATAATAGAAGGGAGCATAATGAAGGGCTAGTATAAAAGGTATTAAATAGACTGGTAAATAGGAACGATAGGATCAGGACTGGGATCAAGCTCTTCTACCTGCAGTCTTTATGGACGGGAAGTAAATATATATATTTCTTCCGTAGGATTCACTATGGTTAAATGTAAGACACTTCACTAAACCGATTCGGCCAATTTTAGCTAGGAGTTGGCTGCCCCGAGCGGGCATTTAGCCCTAGCGCTCCGTCTATAATTTTTTCTGCCTGAGTGCCTGTCATGTAGATATTACTAGGGGGTCCATTCCTACGTCAATTAGTAGCGAACAATCAATCTTTTCAGCTTCGTCAGAACACATCCCGGCAAGCTGGCTCGGACCGTCCCAGGGTGGATTGATAGCTTCAGTGCGTTTGTAGGGTTCCTTCCAGCTTAAGGAAACGATCTACTGCGAGTAATGGAGGCTGGGCCTGAAACCACTCTCGATGTCATCCCCGTCGATGAGGTAGTTGTACGACTAGTTGGTGTAGGCTTTCATGGAACCTGATCACTCACTGGAGAAGGGGAACTTATAAGCTATGCAACCGCTTCTCGACTGAATGGGTTGAACAACAGCCTTGTCTGCCTGTTCGCAAACAGTGTACTACTTGGAATGAAATCGAATGGCATCCGCTTAGGTTCCTGATCTGTACTCACTCTTGAGGTATGCATTTTCGATTATGCGACCTTTTCTACCAACGTCTACTTATTCCATTTGGCGATGGTACTGTATGCGATACTTCAACGTGTGCGCCGCGGTCTTTCCCGTCTCAGTCAAGGGTTCCCCTGCTTTACGCGCCATTCATCCAATTTCAGGCCCTCCACACAGTTACCAGACGACTTCCACCCAGGCCCTTGCACTGATTATAATATTCTATGCATGGTCTATGACCGGGTTGAGTGGATATCCCCGTTAGGTCGCAACATGTCCTTTTCTCCCTTGCATCTGACATCTCTTACCCCTATTCTCTGGGATATGAGTTAGTAGTTCATCTGTGGTCCTCCCGGCCGCTGCATCTCAAGCCCATACAGTCAAGAAATTCACCATGGCCGCCAGTCAGGAGACATCTCGTCAGATGAACAATAGTCTGGCGTACTGTATCTGGCCTGAAGGAGAAAAGATCCGGTCAATTGTGATTTCATCAGTTGTCACATTTTTGAGCCCTGTGTCTGGTACTATCTACTTTCCCGCACTCGGCCAGCTCTCCCGAGAACTCCATGTCTCCCAGACTACCATTCAGCTTACTATCACGGTTTACCTTGTGCGTTGCTGATCACCTCTGGCCAGTAGTATTCCCAGCTAACACGCAGGGAGCGATTTAGATTGCCCAAGGCTTTGCACCTCTGCTCACGGGCAGTTTCTCAGATGCCCATGGACGCCGCCCTTTTCTACTTTCCTGCCTTATCCTGGCTGTTGCGGCCAATATCGGCTTGGCCTTCCAGACCAGTGTCCCCGCCCTCTTTACACTACGCTGCCTCCAGAGCATAGGTGGCAGCACTGTAGCCACTGTGGCCATCGCCGTTGTGGCTGATATTGTTACCCGCGCTGAAAGGGGGAAATACATGGCATACACCTCTCTAGGATTTACCATTGGTCCAGTAGTTGGCCCTCTACTGGGAGGTATCTTGACACAGTTCCTTGGATGGCGCAGCGTCTTCGTATTTCTTGCCATACTGGCTGGAATAATGATAATCCTCATACTACTCTTCCTCCCTGAGACCTGTCGGGCCATTGTTGGTAATGGTAGTGTACCGCCACCACAGTGGAACCGCTCAATCCTGCAACTACTGCACCCAGACTCCTTCAAAAAGGAGCAACAACCACAGACCGTGGCCGTTTCACGCCGTCGCCCCTCCTTCTTCGATAGCATCCGCATTGCCGGACAAAACCCAACTGGCCTGTTGATGCTGGCCATCACACTTATCTCATGCGGATCAATGGCCATCTTTGCAAGTATCCCGGTTCTTTTCGGGGCTCACTATCACTTCAACGCCCTGGAGATCGGACTTTGTTACATCCCCTACGGAGTCGGTGGTCTTGCCGCCCGCTGGACCATCGGCATCATGGTCGATCGGAACTTCCAGCGGCACAGCCGTGAACTCGGGCTAGATCTCCCCCGCAATCAGCAAACCCCACAGCACCTGCGAGATATGCCCCTAGAGAAGGCCCGCCTGCAGCTTACCCTACCACTAGTGTATGCCTCGAGCGCGATAATTATTCTGTATGGGTGGGTGATGCAAGCCCGTGTGCATGTCTCCGGTCCTTTGGTCGTGCTTTTCTTCCTGGGAATCGTCGTCACGGGTACGCGGAACACTCTCTTTACTTTGATTGTGGACTTGCATGCTAGCCGGCCTGCCACTGCCACTGCGGGTGTGGCCTTTTTCAGAGCACTCTCGTGCGCTGGAGTTGTTGCGGCGATTGTGCCACTGCTTAAGGCCATTGGAATTGGCTGGACGGTGGTTCTGATTGCTGCCGTCTGGGCTGTGTCCTCGAGCGCATTGTGGGTGGTGTATCTTTATGGGCATGAGTGGCGACAGAATGGTCGTCAACATAATGGCTCAGGCTGATCACGTTCCACCATTTCCCTTCGGACCTCTTCTATAGATAGAATCATTTAAACTTGTGTCATATTAGTAAGCCTAGTAGTTCCTCATAGATCAAGAGGGAGCTTCAGCTCTTTGCTAAATAATGTGATTGCATTGAGCTCCACCACAGGCAAATCCAGTTTGACCCGCTCATCATGGGTCTCCAGTTTTACTAGTCTTCGTCATATACGCCGAATCTCTAGAAATGAGTTATATCTCTTCATGAAAACATCGCTGGTGGAGCTTACCCGCTGCTGGAACCATGCGGATACCTGAACCCTACCCGGTTGAGGAAACAGCCTGAATGCGGCGGAATGATATTGAATGCCTGATGTCACAAACAGTAATCAAACTCTTTGTAAAAGTCGTAAATAAGCTCCGTGGGCCGCACGGTAGATCCACTTGGAATCATAATGACCGCCCGACCTTCAGATCGTTAATCATGATATAATGCGGCTGCCGATGTGAACCTAATTGATCGGTCGACGAAGAAGATGGGGCGACACTGGGAGCACCTCTTCCTGTTCTGAATGCTTTTACAAAATCTCTAAAGTCTTAACAGGTTGACACGATCGATCAACAATTCGCGCACTTGCTGCCATGTATCATCAAGTGTGAGACTCTAATCGTAAACTGTGTCGAGCGGCGGGCCCTATTGCCATCCCTAAACCAAACCATGGATCTCTCTCTCGACCATCGGTTATATCACTCTCAGAGCCGCGTCGACGACGATTCTGATAGGGACATTCCGTAGATTGAGGCCACCAGCCGTGTAGTTCAACCATCTCTTACCTACAATCCAGATACGCCTTATCGCGTTCCACAGACAGTGCCAGAGGATGAAACATCCAAGTCTCCATGTATAATATGCATGACAGTATCATTAAACCAATGGAGCAGTGATGCTTGCGGCAATAACCTGGTCACTCTGCAAGGTCAATGACGCACCTTACATCATGGATCTTTTTTTTTTTAAATTTTTAACAGACTTTGTACTTGCACGGTCCACTGGCGCTTATATAGCAGAGTAGAACCCCCCGACAGTTCACTGAACAACTCCCTGAAAATCTAAGCCAATTCAAATTTGTCATCCACTGTCCATAGTATCTTGCCATTTACCCCAAGAGAGGCAACAACAGCTTACCGCAAGCATGCAAAGTGAAGACCAGTATGTCCAAAGCGGTCCGTACGGTGGCCCTGGCGGTGACCCCGTCAATGAATGGGGCCCACCCGGAAGCAAGGTGAGGAAAGTTATCGGATGGAACACACGCTACAACAACTACGATGTTGTCGGTGCGATTCAACTGAACTGGCCGGGACAGGCGGGCCCAATTGCCGGAACGCCTGAAGGGAACCCCGTCACCATTGAGCTGGATGATAACGAACTTATCACCGAAATGCAAATATACTCTGGAGACGGGGAAGGTTACGTTGATCATATCCACTTCGATACGAACAAAGGCAAGCACTTCGATATTGGTGGGCCTGGTGGAGCTCGGCATGATGTTAACGTTGGGAACGGCGACTGGATGGCAGCTGTTGCCGATGCTGGAGGATGTGTGGATGATATTACGGTGTTCTTTGGGGATCAGTAGGTACAGTTCATCCTTCAATACTGGTACAATGGTTGGCAGCTAATAGTGGTCACAGGTAGATTACAGAACTGAAGTACTGGCAAGGGATTCGAACATGACCTGAACCACATATATTCTGTATAATTTGGCCATTTCACCATAATTTCTTATTCCCCTGGGACATCTACATCGCATAATGCTTTACACCAGAATTGTTTATTAAGTTGGCAATAAGCCTCTCTATCAAGAAAAATCTCCATTTGTAATGGTATCAAGTTCATTAAAGCTCAAGGTCAGTTTTATGAATTCAACAGCTCACACTAGCATTGCGCCGTTCTAGAAAGTACAGATAACTAGCGGCACATCACCGGAAATCCCTGCCAAGGACACACCTGTGTACATCCAGCGGTAGCCCAAATGGAGAGTGAGAGATAATTGCCTGCCAGCCCATACACACAAGTTGGGCCGTAATTAAGATGGAGCGCACGTCTACCTGTAGGAGAATCCTTCCGAGGAATTCGGGATACAGTAAGGCCCGATTCTGTCCGGGCACCGTCTTGTCCGACCAATTCCCGGCCTGAGTTGTGTCGTTGGTACCGGATATCTTGGAACGTGATGTGGAAGAAGCTTAGATTTCTATCTTGAATGCGCGGCTGGTCTTAAGGGCCTTTATAAATATAGAATATAAACAAGTCCTGTCTTTTAATCACTATCTCCATCCTCTATACATATTCCTTTCGGGCTCACACATTCAATAATTGTGACCCATTCACGATGCCCCTGAATAACTGTACGGGGTCTTTCACTGTGTTCTACCGCATTAATGACTTTGGAGGTTGTGCAAACACCCATTGCCAAGCCAGTCTCGTCGAAATTACAGATATCATCTTCACATATATGCCCATGCTCTTGGATAGCTTCGCAGACAATATCAAACCACTGCCTTAGAACTTTTGAGTCCTCCTGATTTGCATGCTGGTCTGTAATCCTTCGATTATATCATGTCCGTACTTCTGGATGGTGTTTCACAAAATTCGATGCCAATTACTGCCGAGGGTCATGGTAGGATCCTGTATACGTGCTTGAAATAAACCTTGTGCCATTCCACGCAAGAACTCTGGCCGAATTGAAAAGCTCACTTGTCTATATCTAGTAGATACTTTACATGGACTTCCTCTTATTCTTTGATAAGCTATGGCCACTGGCGCGGGTTTCTAACCGTGGTTTAACCCCATTCAGCCGTTCAAGAGAGGTCGACTTTGGAACTCCAAATATTGCAGCTGCCCTTGATTTTGATTGAAATATTTTTGCTTTCAGGCGCACTAACAGCCATCTGAATTCGATTTTCGGAGGCATTTTCCATGGTGGTGGTGAAGTAATAATGCAGAGAGCGTTGTTGGAAGCTCACGCAAAAGTGGCAAGTTCGGTGGTTGATTACGTTAACTAAATTCAATTCTCCAGGTAATTGTATGGATTTCACTTTTTGTCAATGCAAATAGAGCCATTAGAATTCGACCTTCTTGTTCCGTCTAGTTTTTCGCTCTAGAGGTCATGGTTGGCCGCTCGGTTACCAAAACGTTAAGATAATTTGCCCATATATTCTTGCTGGAATTTAGTCTATTCTCATCACTAGATCAGAAGAATCGGACCTGCATATTCCGATATAGGATATTAGTCGATACGTTTTCGGCGATAACTGACAATACTGGACTTGGTAATCCGAAATAGTCGTCCTTGGAATCATAGTGTCTGAAACATTTGGTTTGATCAGTCAACAACACCGACAGCTTTTGGCGAATTATGAGACATCATAGCTTATCACAGTTTGGATTATCTCGAGGATAGCTTGCAACAGCAGAATCCATTAACAGCTGATTATCTATTTTTATGGCTTGTATCAACCCGCGAAATATCCTCCAGTCTCTTTTTCCTCTACCAACACCCAAGAAACGCAGTTACGATGCTTTGGGACTTCTAAACGCATATTTGTTTATTAATGGTCAAGATAAAGAAATTAGTATACGCAGACTTATACATATTGCTATGTGGAACTGGCTAAGAAAGAATACACTATGAAGTAACTGGGTCCAAAAGACAGTTGATCATATACATAAGGTTTTCTCAAATGAGCACTATACCAATCGAGATCTTTGGCGAAAATCCCTCCCTCACGCTTTGGCACTTGTGCATGGAAATGAGTTTATACGGCAACGGGAGCAATATATTATCGCAGGTCCCCTGGCCTATCGCTGGTATAAGAAACATAAATTTGTATGTTTATGATCTAGTAGATTAACCAGGACTTTTTGAATACTTATATTATCGGCTTGAGCGCGGTTGGTCTTTTGCGTTCTCAGTTCCTCTAGATGGGTCGCCGGTTGCGTACATCATGGTATACTGGCAAGGTACTTTCTATTTGGTGAGAACAAGACTCGGTTCTAATCCTGGTTTATTGAGTTTTGCGTCTCCATATAATCCAGCAAACGTATAATAGAGACCAGCAATAGACCATGTGCTCCTGGGAGAGACGTTTACTACGGTGGCTGGGTCCTTGAAGATCTTGTAGGGAACTGTTCCACTTACTGTGGTAACAGAATACTCATTGTCTCCTTTGCTGTAATGGCCTCTGCATAGTACATATATAACAAGTAGAGTCAAGGGAAAATGGTGTTGCGTACACATCCACAGACTCACAACAAGACTCTATTTCACATCATGTCTCAGTTCGGTAAAAGACCTACTTTGCCATGAGATGTTAATGCCTAGGATCTGGAATTACGGGATCCAGTAGGCTTGCTCATCCTTGCTCATGAAGACAATTTTCATTGCTTATGTGCAATTATGAACGTCGCCAAAGGCCCTACTATAGCCATCTGAATTTGTCCATTCGATTATTGTGTATTAAGGTACTTGAAGATAGTTTATGAAACTAGAACTTGCGAATCTATAACCATATATGATGGGGGTTACTGGGTTTAGTCGATTTTGTTTAACAACTGAGCCACCCACTTGGGATGATACCAAGGCATGGGCAAAAAAAGGTCTCCAAGTGGGGTCACCTTCCGTTACTCCTCACAACTGAGAAATACTGTCAATGACCTTAGTGAATCAGAACGTATGGATACATATTTTGAAAGGATATGGTGCTGCATTTTTAATGCTATATGGGTCGAGGAGGGAACCACTAGCATGTCTATTTCATTGTCCCATTAGCCTATTCAAAAAGCCGAGCGGCAAGAAGACATGGACGCGAAGAAAGCAGATCGTGGTCTATCAATAGAATAATGTATTAAATATGCTTTTCCATTCCCTCACCTCCTCCCAAAACTTCAGTACTTGTAGTTCCACTCCTGTCATCGCCCAGTCTCTTCAGCAGAAGTGCCACTGCCTTGCATGGAACTATCTTTAAACACTACCCCCAAAACATCCCCTCTATTTCCTCCGAACATACTTCGTATGCAACCCCGTCGCAATAACCACCCTCTCTCCCCCCTCCTTCACCTTGCAAATCTCAACAGACAAAAACGCCAGAGTCCCCCCAACCTTCAAAGCCCGTCCTTCAATCTCTAGAATCTCGCCTTCCGTTGCAGACGACAGAAACGAAATATGCATATCAGTGCTGACGCCCGTGTGGCTAGCGCCATGCGACGCTATTGCCATCCCCGCAGCCCAGTCAACAATACAGGCACTCATAGTCCCGTGCAGACCGCCTTTGGAGTTGGTATGGTTCTTGTCCACGCGTAGACGTGCATGAATGGTGCCTTCGGAGGCGTCGGTGATGGTGACGTCTGACAGCAGATGAGCGTAAATGGGGCTGTTGGCGCGCTGGTTGTCCCAGACTTCACGCACGTGAGATAATGTTGCACTCATTTTGACTTTTGGTAAAGAGGTAGTTGATTTGGGGCAGCTCTCGTGTAATAATGGATAGGTGTGGTTTGGAGAAGTGGTTCGAGTTTAGTAGTAGGGTTATGGGGTTTTATAGCGGAGCGGATATCTTCCGAGCCAACCGGATCTGCTCCGTCTTTTGCCGCGGCTCGGGTGTGCTCCGCTCACCCACATATTCATAAATTTGCTTCGAAAAGCGTATCATGTTCCCGGCCCTGAGAGGCAGGTTGAGAGATTAGGAGGAATTAAGCCAGTGTTTCTGAGGTTAGGTATCGGGCGTGGGATGCTTCCATTCCAACGCTTCATTGCAAATGTGAGATACTGGAAAGCGCGATGTAGTATGTCTGAGTATATCATGAGCTCTATGGGTAGCTTTCCGCAAGTTTCATAGTATGTTCGTTAGTCAACAATATGTTCTCCAGCGAGAGAGGGATCGGGGCATAAGCGCCAAGCAATTTTATTGGCGGATATCTTTTCCATCCCGCAATAGGTCACGATTGAGGTAGTGAAGGTTACAAGCCAGGTTTGATTTATTCAATCATCAGTCAGCTACACAGGGCTACTAGGAGCACTCGCTTTAAATTGAAAACTGTTCTTTTTTTGACGTGTAGTGGTGTGTCGAGCATGGTGGTTGTTCGGTTTTTGAATATAGCTTCCTAGGATTTCGACCAAAGAACATCCAACTTTATCGGGATATGTTCTTTTTGTACTCCAAGCATCGGTAGCTCAACCCTGGTGGTCATCCTATTCGCCCCAGTGGGAAATTAGAAAGACCGAGGTAATGGATACGAGCTTCGCTTGTGATATCCCGATGCATTGACAAATCGGAAACAACATGATTCCCCAGACTTGTCTCCACTAATGGCGGAGCTAAACCCTTGAAATATATCTTTTTTCCCCAAGAGTCGGATACAAAGATGATTCACCACTACAAAGATACTTCCCCCTCCCTTTCAACATACCAGAACAACCACACTTTTCTATAATGTCGGCAAATCTCACAATCCCCCCACCGCCAGCCGTGTATCTTCTCATGGGATCCCTCCCTCTACTGGTGATCTCAGAGTCCATAACCAGGTCCCACACGGGCACAGCTCTGTTCAAAATGCTCTCCTCAACCGCCTTCCTTGCCGGTCCACTATTTCTCACATCAACAGAATGGTCGCATAGTCGCATTCTCATCGGCACCGGCCTTCTCCTCTCCCTAATTGGCGACTTCCTCCTGATCCCCTCAAAACAAGAATTCTACAACGCAGACACAAGACCCCCAGAAGGAAAGAAAATCTCAATCCCATTCCAGCTCGGCATCGTCACCTTCGCAGCAGCCCACATTGCCTACATCCTAGCCTTCCTCCAGGATACCCAGGCTACCTCAAGGATAATATTTGCAACGACCTTCGTAGCAACAATGACAATCGCAAAATGCTTCGGTGTGATCTATCCGCCGCCACATTCCTCGGCTCGGAATAATATGCTAGGTCTTAGCATTACCGAGGACATGAAACCTTTAGTTCTGATTTACGCCACCATCATCAGTGCAATGCTCGCGACTGCCGCTTCGACGATCCCATTGAACGTTGCAACGCGCTGGCAGTATCAGCGAGTCTTGGGGGCTGGGATGTTTGTCGCTAGTGATGTTTATGTTGCGAAGGATGCGTTTAAGAAATCTCCCGGGAGGCGCGGTTGGGTCCAGAGTGCGTTCGGGTATGGGCTGTATTTCTGGGGGCAGATGGTAATCGCGGGGTTGGTAGAAGTTTGATGGTGTAGTTGTACGGATCGAACGAGATCGAACGAGATCGATAATCTGGTTATATGCAAGGTTCTCTGCCTTGGTTTGCTATTTCCTTGCTCGTCCCAGAGCAAATCGTGCGAGAGGATTTGCCACGCATGCTATCAGGCCGTTATTGCGAGGTAGATATACACGGGTTCCTTCAGAAGTGAAATAAAACTGAGGTCTCATATCAACCTGTCCAATGCATTGCATAAGCAAAATATGGAGAGTTGAAGGAAGAGTGCAGGTTCCACGTACTGAAGCATACTCTACGGAGGCTAGAAAGATAACCCCTTGAGAACGAAGTACATATATACGCACTTCATCGTTGTGACCTCCCCTCCGACAAGCTCCCCTGGTCGCAACTGTCACTTCCACCTGCGATGTCACCACTATATTGCCGTGTCCCGCTCGCTAGCTTCTCCTGGCTACTCGAAGGACTAGACTACCCGTGCGACATGAACTTAGCGGAGTGGCCGAGACAATGCAATATCCTTATCGGCTTCAGCCTGCAATCTGTGTGACGGTCGTCCGCCGCTACCAAATGGTCGGTGAGCGACGTACGAGGGGTATCTGTAGGGCGGCCGCCTATTCTAACTTCACTGGGGCATTCTGGTCTTTGCAGCAAGTAGAAGCCTAACCACACTGTATCTTCAAACCTGAGCGCAGCAGGGACGTCACCGTCACTGTGCTGCTATCCCGATTTGCCGGATGTCCCTTCGCGGCCAAAAGTGGCGGTCCCGCAGCCTTCCGTGGGCATCTAACAGCCCTGACGGCATCACCATCTGGTTTACCGACATGAATGAGGTGAGCTTGAATGAGGATAAATCTGTCGCCTCCATAGGGCCGGGCAACGTTTGGGGGCAAGTGTACGAGGCTCTAGAGCCGCACGGGTTGGCCGTTATTGGCGGCCGGACTTGAAGAATCGGGGTGGGAGGTTTCGTCACCGGCGGCGGCATTTCATACCACTCTAATTTGTACGGCTGGGCTTTAGATAACGTAGAAAGCTTTGAAGTAGGTTCTCTCTTTTATTTCCTCTTTGGGGTCATCCTCAGTGTATTCATAATAAACAGGTTGTTACAGCGAGTGGCATGATCATCACTGCCAGCACAACTCGCTTCCCCGATCTATACTGGGCTCTCCGCGGTGGTGGCAATAACCTCGGGCTCGTCACCAAGTTCAATTTGTACACGATCCCCAGTGCAACAATGCGTGGCGGTTCCCGTATCTATATCGAAGCTCAGCTCCCGGAGGTCGTCAACGCTTTCGCGAGCGTCGCCCGAGCCGCTCCATCGGACGGGAACGCTCAACAGTACGTGGCTTTTATCCGCACACAAGGGATGAATATCGCATCCGCAGAGCTTCCCTACGCAGTTGACGTAACCGATCCGCCGATCTTCAAGCCATACCGAGACATCACCGCAGTGTCAGACACGACAAAGTCCAAAAGCCTCGTGCAGTACTGCAAAGACATCGATGCCGAGAAACCCAACGGGTTACGCGAAGTGTATTGGGCGATCGCAGCTCTTCTAGATGAATCCTTTGCCTGGTGGGCAGTTCAGCACTTCTTCGAGGTCGTGCCTCAAGTGGCCAACATCTCAGGCGCCAACCCGGTGCTACTTTACCAGGCACTAACAGAACCGACCTTGGGGAATATGACCAAGTCCGGTGGCAACGCGTTAGGCCTTAACGCTTCGGATGGTCCTCTGCACCTGCTGCATATTGCTTGTTGGTGGGATAATTCTGCTGATGACAACACTATTTACGGCTTTATTCATAACTACTTGAACATGGTTAACGCCGAGGCAAGGAAGCGCGGAATTGCTAGAGAGTATATCTATATGAACTACGCCAGTCAATTCCAGGACGTCATTTCTGGGTATGGAGCGGACAACAAGGCCCGCCTCCAGAAGGTGGCGACTAAGCATGACCCTCAAGGCGTCTATCAGACACTACAGCCGGGATACTTTAAGCTGAAGGGTGCTCCTGTCAGATTCTAGCATGATCCTTTACTTTGTTCAAGCACTCTAAACGCGCCATTTTAATAGAAAGCTCATTCGTGTCGTAGAGTCATCTTCAAAAATGGCTTTTCGTAAGATGTAGTGACTCGTCTAGAGCAACGGGATATGTCAACTAAAGAGATAAGCGCAAGATTGTTGAAACTTGATAGGATGCTACTTGAGTGGCACTCATTTAATGTATCAGCGCCATCTTGAGCACCGCCACACTGTAATCCCTGCCCATAGAGCAGGAAGACTTACATGGCCCATCATTATGTCGTTCTATACTCTGCGTATGTCCTCGGAGCAGTTTATGAGCTCCCTGATCGAAGATGCACTATTGAAGGCGATGTGTGATAAGACATATTGTCCTAAGATATGCGAAAGGAACCTTCACGTATAGCTAGCGAGCCTCACATTCGCAAATGTCTAATTCACTAGTACTTAGAATCAAATTAGAACGTACGGTCCACTGTGGTAGTGACGAGCGCGACGCCATCGATGCAGCAAAATATAGGATAAATCTGTACATTTCAAGAACGAATCTCACAACTCAGTATGCAACCTCGTCAAGCAAGATCAATTGTTACTAGATACTTCATTTCAGTCCCCGCAATAGGTGGCCATCAAATACTGGTCTACTTTGTCCATGGATGGAGATAACCCGAAATATATATTAATACAAGTCCATTGAAAGATTAAACAAGATGTTAATCCTGAAATACTACCAACAAAACGTTGTCAGATAATTGACAATACCCAGCTCGTCACTTGTTCAAACTCTGATATTTATCTCACCAAGATATATATCACTCGCGAGAGTCTCCAAAAGTAAATCGCTATTACTTTTATTGAAAGTGGCGCAGATATCTACCGCTAATATATTTCCTTCGACGATCGACCTCATGTTGTAAGAAAGAGTCTAAATCAAGCTTTTAAAACTTATTAGAGATAGAGAATCTGTCAGCTAGACTCATTCCACGTTCTGTTTCTGGACTTTGTGGTTTCTTATGATTCGAGTGCTTATCGACCTATTACAAGGTACAGATATGAGCATCGATGCCGTTCCAGCGAAGTCTGATAAAATGAAGTTGCCCAAGATTTCCTAGTATTGCAAATCTTTCTTCAGCTTTCGTCAACGTGTAGAAGAGTCGCCACGAAGTCCGCTAATTGTTGGGCATTGCACTTGGTGCTTGTTTTGACGGAGAAAGAGATCCTGAAATACCTGCACCTGCCATTGCGTTTGTTTGTTCAACATATCATCCGACCTCTGGGAGACTCTCTGCGCTTTATCTGAGATGATCCACTCAGCTTGCGTGGTCGAAAAAGTGTCGTATAGAGAATCGGCAACAACTACCACCCAGACACTGATGAAGTCATCCGGTCCATTGTCTGCCAATAGGGAACAGCAATCCAGTAGTATTTCTATCTTGGTTGGGTTCTTGGTTCTGATACCGTGCTTCAGCTCATCGGACAACCCACGTCGGATGCACTTAAGGGCCTGCTCCCTAGATCTCCCACGCAAGACCTCTTGAACCTCTCCCGGCCATGCATCATTTAAGATAAGCAGCAGTCGTTGTTCGTTGGCTTCAACAACGGCCACAAGTACGATGAACTGACTACTTACGGCACATATTGCTGCGCCGAGAAAAGTACCCGGCCCAGATGAAATTCCAAAGAAGGTCTTATAGTAAATATTTCCTATAAGTAGACCTCACCTAGAACACATTTTCAACACGTGTCTTGATCAGGAATACTACCTGTAACATATTTAATACTCTGCTACAGTTGTTATTTGTAAACCAGGCAAGAATAACTACTTAATCTTAAAAAACTAACGCAGTACTATTAGAAAGACACTTGAGGCAATCATCACCGCGCGGATTAGTTATCTAGTAGAAAATTATGCACTCTTATTACAGAATTATATTAAAGATTATAAGAGATGCTTCTACAAGCATCTTCTACATTTACTTCTGGAGAAGATACATGCGGCCTAGCGAGCAAGTTATTCAATTGTAACC
The DNA here is from genome assembly GCA_001696595.2 of Aspergillus hancockii. Taxonomy (NCBI): domain Eukaryota; kingdom Fungi; phylum Ascomycota; class Eurotiomycetes; order Eurotiales; family Aspergillaceae; genus Aspergillus; species Aspergillus hancockii. The sequence continues at coordinate 49,779 of MBFL02000159.1, read as the reverse complement.
CTGCTCACACTAGATGTCACAGGCCCGTATAATAATATAATTTACCAACAGCTGCTCCACAGCATGCAGAAAAGATGAGTACTAATTTCTATAACCCACTAGATCAAAAGCTTTTTTACTAATTATAGAACCTCAATACTCCTGTAGAAAAGTATATTCAAAGAATAAGAGATAGCTATAGATATTCTCCAGTGATCTCCACTATCTTTAATTCTCTACTTATTCTACAACACCGACATGCTCGAAAACCTCCCGCATGGTGTATTGGCAGTGGGATATATTGATGATATATATCTTCTTACGTGGGGCTTTACAGTACAGGAGAACTACTGCCGCTTACAACACACTCATGAACGGGCAGAACAGTGGGAAAAGACACACACCTCTCAATTCTCGCCAGCCAAATATGGTCTGATTTATCTGGTCTAACAGACTATAAGGCCTCCTATAATCCCCTAAAACCCCCAGATTCGGGCTAGGCAAGAACCGGAGTCAAGACGGGTTGTCAGATGGGTAAACCCAGCGGTAATGGAACTTGACCGATCACTGACTATCTGGGGGACGCAGATCTAACCCACTAATAGTCTTCACCATCTCGGCATCTCCCTTAATCCTGACCTCTCAGGGACAGCTCATCTTCAACATCTACAAGCCAAAGCAGCCACCCTAACTGCAGCCCTGTCTTTGATAGCAGGGTCTGTATAGAATGTTCCCACACTACATCTACAACGCATGTACACCGCAGTGTTGATCTCTCAACTCCTCTATACGTGCTCTACATAATACACACGCGGATCACGGGGATACCAAAGCTAGGCAGCGCGGACCATGAAAACAATAGAAAGTATTCAACATAGGGTACTCTACTAGATTGGTGGCGCTTTCAAGACCACCTCACGCGCAGCGCTCGAGGTCTGTCTGTATGTCCCACCCCCGCAGGTTGCCATTAAGCGTGCTACTGAGAAAGCGTGCTTACAGATTCTGGCATCCCTATTCTACCAAACACTGAGAGAAACCTAGGAAACCCACCTGCTGAGGCGGAGAATATCAGAGAAAGACCCAGCGCTGTCCCCGCTTCAACGGCTCGAACGCCGACTGGCCTAGGACCTCGGAGAGGACCTAGATCAACTACTGGAGATCGAAGCCGTTGAATGAACCTGTGGTCATTGCACTCTGATAGGCTCGACTCAACACCCAAACTGCTAGCACTAAAGAGAAAGCACTCTAGCAACACGCCCAGCTACCTACATCTTATCTAAGAGTCTACACCAATGATAGCGGCTACGCAGGAGGGGTCAGGTCAGTAGCAGTATTGAGAGACGCCTCATTCAACATAGATCTACATAGACCGATTGAACGGGACGCTACACACCCAGTATATGCAGCAGAGCTAGCGGGGACCAGCATGGCACTAGAAGCGCTTGAGCATCAGCATCAAGTATCAGCAGAGGTTATAATACTCACTGATAATCAAGCTGCCGTGCAAGCGTGCGCGGAGCCGGACCGGAGACAATCTGGTTAGTATATAGTACGGGATATAGTCAGACAACTGGATTGTCTTCAAGCAAGAGAATACAAAATACAAATACCATGGCTTTCTGGTCACAAGGGGATCAACGGCAATCAACGCGCGGACAGCCTGGCTAAAGCAGCTGCGGAGGAAGCGTCTAGACAGACACCAGGACTGGGATCGGCGGCCACGTGCAGGCAGAAGCTCCAGGAGCTCGCTACACATGCATGGTCAACACAGTGGGCCGCCAACCCCCACGGCAAGCATGCGAGGCGTATACTGATAGAACCGACTAAAGTAGTGCTTGATCTACACAAGGGGCTCCACCGGGCGTGGAGCTCCGCGCTTATACAGAAGTAGACAGGCAAGGTTGCTCTTCGAAGATATCTGAAGACCATCAATGCGGCCGAAACGGCTATATGTTCCTGCAGGTATGGTGTACAAACGGTCCAACACGACCTGACCGAGTGCACAAGACACACCAACCTGCGAATGAGGATGTTGTGAAAGAATCAGCGTGTAACTGATTACCGGCGGCTCATGGGAACTGGCCCGGCAGGCGTTGTCTGTCAAGCAGTGCAATTTATATTACAGACACAACTGTTTGGCCAATTTAGCAGTATCGACGAACGTGTTCTATATCCAGAGGCGCAGGACTAGTAAGGGATTTACCAAGTAATCAGATATTTATTCATACTGTGACCAGTGATATCCGGGTGGCTTTCGAGACACCACGGTACAGGCACACAAAGGTCAATGCTTTATGGGCCTCGATCCAATGATGGCGTGAGCTTGGCAGGGAGATGGATGTGGGAGGAGCTAATATAACACAGGTATTTAACGGTGAGGATAATACTAATGGAGAGCTGCATAGGTGAGCGGCATTGTTGGTAATGAAATTTACAAAGAGGTCTGGATGGATATGGTATGCCACACGCTCCATGTACAAAGCTAGACTACCCTGCGGCTAGCCCGGCTGCAGATAGACCCGTCCGCCAATCGGCCGTTAGGACTGACAGATGCGTGTATGAATCAATCAATCAATCAATCAATCAGTCTTCAGTACCGATCGGATCGAGAAGCTCTCCCAGCGTCTGGAGACCTATCGACAACTGATCGACTCCCGGTTCTCTTTTCAGTCTGGCACGTGCGGTTTATATAAGCATTGGAGAGCTCGCTGGTCCTACTTGCTCCTAGCTAAAATGCTTGTGTCTCCAGGTCCAATGTCGCCGAGTGTACACGAACTCGGCGCTATCGCCCAAGCTAGCCTCTGAGTCCATCGAGCAGCAGGGCTGAGCAGCTGAGCGACCTGCGCCTGTACTTCTCCAAGACCACGAGGGAGCTGCGGGACCAGGAGATTGCTGCCCGGATCCTCGATCAGATACCTTTGCGCGAGATTACCGACCGGGAAGACATGGTGGCTAACGCTCAGCGGGTGACCTTCAGATGGCTGTTTATCCCGCCCGATGAGATGCGAGATTCATGGTCCAGCCTCCCTGAATGGTTGGCAGAGAAGGACGGCTTATACTGGATCACTGGGAAAGCCGGCTCAAGCAAATCTACCTTGATGAAATTCCTTCTGCACGACCCTCGTACGCGTCGGTATCTCCAGCAGTGAGTGGGATCAGATACAATCTTTCGGTTAAACTTTTGCTGCCACGCCTTTTGGGCTGATTTGAAATTCATGTTTGGAGTGATTGTCACTGCAGCTCCAATATCTATGCATTTGCAAATAACGGATGAGAATATTCCGATCCAGCCGGCTTATATGGCCTACCCATCCATTGAGCATTCGGTGGAATCCCTATTGGCAATCCTTCATGGTAACAAAGAAGGCAAACATTTGATTTTACGGCCACCCACTCTGGGTCCTCGTGTTTAAAAGAGCTTCTGGTCCTGCTGCTGGCTGGGCTGAATATAAGTGCTGAACTGTATACTTGACGAGGGCTGTTCTCAATTGCCCGCTTGTGGGATCGGATAAATCGAGATGCATCTCGAACTCGGTGGATTAGTGGTGATGCCTTCCTCGTTTTTTAAAGAGCATTAAATTCTTCCACACCAATGAGAAATACTAGTCACCTTGGTGAGTATAAGTGACGACAATCGCCGACGCATGAATTTTGGATAACCCATTGGTTTTTGGGCATTTTCTGCAGCCTTTTTCTTGTTCCTAGGCTTGCAGGATTACAATCGGCAGTTTAGCCTCCTAGAGTCTGGGGACGCTGAGTATAAAGGGGAATGAGAGTGCGATGTCAGCGTAGCCCCTATTGGTATATGGAGGTGTAGGTGAAGGCGTAGAGGGAAGAGAGGAGAGGAAACAGAGCTAACTACCTAGCAGAGTGCGCTCCTAGAAGTGAGGACTGAGGCTACGTCCTCAGCAGAGGCAACCTAACAATCTGAATCTCTGCGTGCATCTCGATACTACGGATTTATATCTTGATTTGTATCGTCCTGGATGTAGGTATAAAAGAATAGGTTTCAGTCGAACGGGTTGACCTTTTCTTCACACAGCCTCGATAGTTGGTAATAAATTAAAAGAGTGGTTGCAGGCCCTGATACGCATTCCGGGTATCTAGGAACTCGGATAAGGACGAGAAAATCGCCTGCCATCAGTTCTGCCAGCTCTTATGGGTTGAGACTTATTAAATGCCGTAGTGCTGTGAGGTGAAGCCGGGGCTTCGATTATATAGTTCAAGACTCTCGTAAGATCCGAGCGATAGGAGGTGATTAGGTGATAGATGGTCAAACTATTTATATCCCATGATTTCCAAGAGAGGTGAATTTGGTGACGCCTAAAGATCACCGATAACTCAACGCGTAAAGCAGATCCCGAGTAAATAGGTCGGGCCGCATGATACTGCGCCTAGCACCACATACGCACATACGTTGAGTACCTCCATTTAATATTGTAGGTGCCATTCTGGTAAGAACACTTTGACGTTTTCCATATAAATTCGCTTTTAGTCCCCGACTTCCATTACGACTGGCTGGCGCTCCAGGACAAAGATAATTAAGAATTGAAAAATCCAAAGGTGGCAGTGAAGAAGGTAAAAGGACAAAACTGAAAACTCATTACACATTAACTCGGGTCAATCACAGGCCAAGGACGTATTTGAATGCAGTTTCATGTCAGCGTAAAAAGATTGAGCTTATGATGGGGAGCATCGGTTAGACGGGCGACCTATAAATTTGAGAGGACACATGTCTTTAGCGATGGTCGTGGGAAAGACTCGAGGGCCGACTTACGGCAGTTTCGAGGCAGGTCTTCGTCTCTAACCCATCCTCCCGGTGTATCATACCAGTTCCTATTGCGTTCCTTGAGGCTCGTTTCGCAAGCAAATGTATCATTAATTAGAAAACTCACCGATACCTGCAGAACGGCCGAACTCGTGAGCCGCGCTCAGCTTTGCCCATTTGACCGCTGGAGCCGCAAGGATACTCGAAGTACCAATATGGCCTTCTGACTCGACAGCCGCCAAAATCGCCGCCACCTCCTGCCGCTGCCGCTGCAGCGGCGCCACCATCACCACCACCGCTACCACCACCTGCGGCGGCAGCTGCAGCGCCCGGAGGTCCGGGCGGGCCGGGAGCTGGCGTGGTGTCGCCTTTTGTGGGATCCTTTGTGGGATCCTTTGTGGGATCCTGAGCGCGATTAGGGCCGGCTATGCCAGGATTGGAAGAAACAGGGGCACCCCCTGCTGGAGGGTTATTTACCCTCTCCTCAAGTGAAGTGGAGCGCCAATCAGCACTGGGAGCTGCTACCGCGAGCTGTGTAGTAATAGGCAGCACGGCAGTAAGGATATAGAGCGGCGATTTCATATTGAACTGATGTCAATCGTTTGTCTCTGATGGTTTGGCGGTTTGACCTGACCTACGCAAATACCAGTGGTGAGGTAGCCATGCTCTATCAATGGCTTTCTTTTCCCTTATATTTCTCGTCGATTGAATCTAGATTTCATATTAGTTTACCCCATGATTGAAACAAATACTTCCCATGATGTCTCCAGGCTTCAGCCAAGGATTGAACAACCTATGTCTCCAATTTGGTGAATTGAATGGACGGATTCACTCATTCGTATTCAATATAGACGTCTGGGTCCGCGGGTATGAGGCAGGACGCAAAGGACTGTTCTAACTTTATTTGAGCCTAGGCAAGTCCTGGGGAATCACTCTTGTGGGGATGTCCAACGGCAGGCGTTTAGTGCTCCGCTAATTTTAAGCCACAAAATTCTATCCTAAAATATTGGCCGCAAAGCCCTCTCATAGTATGGGATCCAATAATAACCATGGTAAATGCAAATATCCCCGCATTGCCAAAAGATCTCCGCGCCACGGCATAGCAGATGAGCCGAAGCTTATGTTGTTAACCTGTTCCAGAGTGGTAGTCTAGACCTCCAACTAAATCAAATGTTTTATTGTTCCATATCCTAAGGCTTGAACGGGCTGATACCTCATAGTTGGTTGCATATTTAAAGTTCGATGGTATTTATCATTGTGTAATTGTAGAAGAACTTTTACCAACCCTGTTAAGCCACCAAGAGGATACTACTTCCCGCATGTAAACTCCGACACATACTGCAAAGATTTTCAAATCTCATGGAGGATCTCGGTACCACCATCATGGACAGGCTTCTTTGCTCGTCTGTCCGTCATCCCGTTGAACAGTCCCTGCCGGGGCTCCAAGCGACACCCTCAATGGATTGAATACCTGATAATCCCGACACGCTCCATGGAATACTGGATACTGCAGAGTACGCATGGGAAACGTGAGGTGTCATGTTTCCCTACCCCTTGTGGACACTCCAGCTCCTCCAGGAGCTGCTCGTTTTGTCCGGATCGGAAGCTCATAGACTAGCTATTAGCCTCGTGGTAGGAGAGGCTTATTAGCATAGTCAATTGGGACGATTGCGGCGCGGCAACGATACTTGTTCTGTGAATGTAATTCGGACCGGGGGCGGTCACCTTGCTGTCGCGCCACTCAGGAGTGCTCTGCTGATTTCCCGTTTCAATCTATGCTCGCAGGACGACTTGAATATTGGTTGGTCTTTCGGGGCGCAGAATTATCTTTTGTCACTTCACCCAAAGTTCGAGCCGAGAAATCGATGACTGACGGACGCCGAATCATAAAGGCGAATGCAAATGCTCTGCCAAGATGCCCAAGATGCCAAGCCTCTCGTGAGCTTTTCAGATCAGATGAACCTACGAAGTGGATCCATGGATACGAACCATTATATGAGGCGCGACGAACGAGGCCCAGCGGTGACAGCTGGAGCCGTGGGGTCGGCTGAGCCTCACCCAACGTGGGCGACAATGGATGCCAAGTCCTCTATCCCGCGAGAGAGTCCGTGATCCGTGGGTAATCTTGCGTGCGAAACAAGATCGCTGCGTGATACGTTTAAGATGTATTAGCTGGTCCAATCCAAGACATCATTCTCATGGTCCATCGCCCACTCGCGTGTGGCGTCCCAGCCGCGAATTCGGGCGAACTGTCTTCGAGTCCTGACAAAATCACACGGTGTGTATTTTCCTGTAAAAGGACGGCGTGGCGTCGACCGGCCTTGACCGGCCTCTGTTCATTCCTGCATCCCAGTACAGAAGCTCTATTTGTATCCCCTCGGAAGACTGTTATTGACACCTGTTTAGTCGTAGCCATGATCTCTCCTATATGAACTCTCCTCCAGGGAACACCACTCACGCGGCTAAAATTTCCATTCCGCTTCTACCATGGTTGAGCTCCGCTCGTGATTGAGTTTCCGTGATCTAGGCCGACCTTCGAGATCGTTGACCCAAATCCAAACCCAACCCGTTGGTGGGGTGTGGCGGAGCCCTATCCTACTCACCAGGGTTGGAGTATAATCCAGTTCAGCCTTAAAACAAACTGAATCCGACATGGCCTTCGGTACGGTATAATGGAGATCCGGTATATGAATATATGTATATATATATATATATACATATACATACATTTATATATGTATATATATACATATACATACATTTATATTAGCAACTAAAATCGCTTCGAATATCCTGCTGTTGCTGCCCATCCACCTTTCTCCTAATTAACACCCGCTCATGCTTATAAAGGGCCTGAATTAGATCTGTAGTCCCAGCCTCAGCCTCCTGCTGTTCTTCATGTAGACGAAGCTTTGCAACTGCCTGTATAGCCTCATCTGTTGATATCTTCAGGAGAATCTCAGCTCCTTCATCAGATTCCTCCTCAACTCCAGGGTTATATTGATCCAGAATCTGCTCATCCAGCTGGTCAAAGCGGAATCCATCCTCAATTACCTCATCTGCAGGATTAAGGAATTGGTTGATATGCATTATCTCACGGATCTGAGAGCAGCTTTGGAGCTTCACCAGACCCGCAGGAATCTTATTAACAAGATCACTCGGTAAAGCTTCAGTTCCCTCTGTATCTTTCATCATCTTATTAAAGTAATTCTGGATAGTTGAGGCCTTCACATCTAGATCCCATGCTTGTATGCCCCAACGAATAGCTTTTAAAACATTCATTGTGGACACTGGATCCCTGCTGCTCTCATATTCGAATAGCATATACTGGACCCATTGATGTTTCCAGTAAGCCTTCCATGTACGAATAATCCCTTGATCAAGAGGCTGATATCGGCTTGTTGAATTGGCAGGAAGCCATATAAGACTCGTATTCTGCAGAGGATGGCCACTTGCTGTTATAGCCTCAACTGCAGATTCATGTGCAGAGAAATTATCCATCAAAAGTGCCACTTTTCGGCCGGCCATCCGTATATCAAACCACCGGAGCCATTCCCCAAAGATCTTGCCAGTCATCCATGCCTTCTTATTTGACCGCCAGACTGTATTTAGGTTCTGGATCTGGATTCCTGCAGCTTTAAAAGCACGGGGATTCTTTGCAGTTCCAATAAACCAGATAGGAAGACGTTCAGACCCATCAAAGTTGCAGGAGAAAAGGGCACTAATTCTTGCTTTCTCCTTCCGACGGCCAGGTAGGTGACGTGTAGATAAGCTAGCTACTATCTGGGATCCTTTTCCAAAATAAGGCAGATTCATCACGGTTGAAGATATCTTGAGGAGAATAAGCACTCAGAGCTTGCCGGATTGCCATCATCTCTTGAGCACTACTCTCTGGAACGCTTCCTGCTTCCCCATGTTGTAGGCGGCTTCATTGCTGAAATTGGGCATCTCTTTTGTCTGATATCCTGGCAGATTCTGCCAGAAAAACCTTGCATTCTCCCGGATTATATCACCAGTAATTATAATATGAAGCTCTGCAGCTTTAACCCATTCAAAAAGGGCCTGTTCAAGCTCTGGCCAGTGTTCTCGTCGTTGGCGCTTCAGGTCCGGACGCAGTGGGTTTGCTTCATCAAGGTGCATATATCGGGAGGATAGGACATCGGATACGGAAGAAAGGGCTAGTTTCTGCTGATATTTCTCAAAGAACCATTTCTGTAGGTCCTTAAGCTGTAGGGAAGGGTGTTGACGGCGCTGTGCTCGAAGAGCAGCCTTTTGAGCATTTGAAATTGCGGAACGAGAGGGTATTTTAGCAGTAAAAATGGTAAAAATCTGCAGATATTATTGGTTCAACCTGAATCTTTCATAACGTTTTCCATATAAATTTTGCGGATATTTAACGTAATTCGGTGTGGCAGATTCTAACGTAATTTGTATGGAGAATTGAATTGGACACGGTGGCCCGTACGTAGTATAGGAGATTACGTTCCAATGGAGTACGTTATATAGGTGATTTACTGTATCTGCTATAGTACTGAGGTTCTCGGGACATCCTGGAGCATAGGGTACAGATTTGGTTCAAGCCTACCGTTTAGGAGCTAGCCTTAGCAGCCCATGGAACTGACCTTCTTGGCGAACACTCGCCTAGGCCGGGCGATTAGCTTTCTTTTCATCATTTATTGGGCAGTTCTAAAGCGAGTATGTGATGTTCACCAATGACATGACTTAGTTTTGAAGCTGGAATTTCAAATTGCTATAAATACACCTTTCTTCATCTTCCGACCTCAGTAGATAACGCTTGTGGCATAACATGAACCCTATAACAATTTCAATGGTTCTGTCATCCATTCAAACAAGATTGGTGATAGAAACCTGACCCGTGGCTTACAATACCGTAGAAGAATCCTTTCTAAGGCCAAGAAAATACTGGAGAATGTGAGACGTTTGTTTTTAGGACCATCTTTGATTCTAGGCTCGTTCGATGGAGATCTTCTGATCAGAATGACTCTAAGTTTAGAGCTACGATATGTCGCCGCTTGTCAATATAAAAGCTGCGCGGATAATCTTCCTGCGTCAGTTCAGATTGCAAAAAGCAAGAGAATTATATCATTTTTAATATGAAGTCCTCGCTCTATATCCTCACTGTGCTGCTACACATTGCTACGCAGTTAGCAGTAGCAGCCCCGGTAGCACACCCGGACTCCGACTCCTTTTCTCTGGAAGAGAGAGCGCAGACCCCTACCCCTACTACTAAACCGCCTGGTGGTGGTGGTGCTGCCCCTACTACTAAACCGCTTGGCGGTGCTGCTGCTGCTGCTGCCGCCGTCGCCGCCTCTGGTGGTAGTGCAAAGGATGCCGCTGCTGCTGCTGCTGCCGCCGCCGCCTCTGGTGGTGGTAAAGGAGGGAATGCAGCCGCCGCCGCTGCCGCCGCCGCTGCCGCTGCTGGTGGTGGTGGAAAGAATGTCGCCGCCGCCGCTGCTGCCGCCGCTGCCGTCGCCTCTGGCGGTAGTGGAGGAGCCGCTGCCGCTGCTGCTGCCGCCGCCGCTGGAGGTGGAGGAAGTGCCGCTGCCGCCGCTGCCGCCTCCGCGGCCTCCGCTGGTGGTAGTGGAGGCGAAGTTGTAACTGTATCCGTTGCCGTTTCCGTCGCGGTCGCAGGTGGTAGTGGAGAGGATGTCGCCGCTGCTGCTGCTGCTGCCGCTGCCGCCGCCGGTGGTGGTCAAGGAGGGAACGCCGCTGCCGCTGCCGCTGCCGCTGCCGCAGCCTCTGGTAGTAGTGGAAAGGAAGTCGCCGCTGCTGCTTCCGCTGCAGCAGCTGGTGGCTCTGGCTCTGGCTCTGGCTCTGGGGAAGGAAACGGCGGTGGCCGCGATAGATGTAAAATCTCTAAACCATTTTGGTACTACAAGCGCCCGAATCGCTTCAGTCGTCGTCTTGGCAGAGCTCAACCCGGCTCCCAATTCCACGCTTTCTGCAAAACTCGGTGAGTTCAAAATGGTATCATTTGCAGTAGGTACGAACTTGCACTGACTTCATACTAAAGGAACTGGTTCAACACTCCAAAAGGATGGGTCAGGGTGGAAGATAAGCCCAAAGGCTGCCGTAAGTTGTTCTACTCTCCCCGAGATCTCTGTCGCCAAGTATTATTGCTTATAGTCCTCCAGGTGGACCAAAAAAACACTGCTAATGATCCTACTCATTTTTCATCGCGACTACCATCAAAGATCATCCTATAATGCTCTTTGGTAGGTTATCGTTTAATGTGGATCTGATGTAAAACTTGTTTGATTTCTTCGACTTTAATTTTTCCGCTTATTTGGAACTAATCATATGTCATGATGGAGAGTGGTTGTGAAAAAGTAATACCTTCGAGTACTGAATTAGGTCTATGTTACAAATTGAACTTTGAAATTTTCGGGATTTATCAAAGGGCACTTCAGTGTCACATGAGCCATGGTAAAGGCTTGCCGCATATCAAAGATACGGCCGCAGTTTACATCCAGGCGCCTTTTCCCACTTCCCTCGCGCGCGCACATGTAAATGAATTCACGGCTCCGGTCATACCGATTGGAAGATAGCGTAAAGAGGAACATACAGTGGGTGGGGTTGTTGTGGAAACATAGGGGCCGCAGAAAACATGATTGCCATCATTGAACTCGTTGCTATAACAAATGTATGGGGTGACCATGACAAAACAGCTAATCACGTCTGTCGCGGTGCCCGTATCTTACAAGGCGCAGCCGGGGGGTTACAAGAGTCGGGCCAGCGGGTAATGATCTGTCTTGTATAGAGATCTCATGCAGGCATTAGTTCGGCCTAGTTCGGCTGTGGGTCAAGCTGTCCAACTTAGTATCCATTTCACTGGCGGTATACCAGTTGATTTAGGTTCGGGGAAGGATGTCCACAGCTGTTCGGATGCATTTGTAAGCTCCGCGCCAAATCTAGGGATACTCCTCCCTGGAGAAATTGACACTGTACCATGTTCCGACAGGCTCGACCACTGCCGAGATCCCCAGATCTCTCAGGATACAGCTCAACCTATTTGCCGGCAGTTGCATATCGGATCCTACAGTGAATACTGTGAGATATATGGGATGTCCTTGGGGTGGCGTCTGTCAAAACGCCAGAAAGTCTAACCGTTGCTGCAGATGGCTTCATAGTGGTAGGTCATCAAGAATTGAAAACAACATTCCATCAGTCCACTCAAATCCCTCCGGGTCCTCATGTCGCAAATTCGGAAAGATGGCCAGGAAATCGACCAGACAGATCTTGGTAAAGCCCTGGATGGGAGTTACTGCATCCATGCGATTTTCCCCCAGCCCCAGGCCCAGCAGCAGCAGTAATCACAACATTAAACATTCAAGCACTAAATAACTTAACGCGTAGCATTTTGACATGGTTGGTGGGCTGCAGACTCAGCCTCCATATTATAGCGCATTCTCATGTGGGTCTTTAGCCTAATGAGAGGCACAAGCCGTCCTGTGCATAAAGTAATAGGGTTTATTCCTGTGATACAACTATGGTGTTTTTGGCATGATGACTATGATCATGTTGAGATTGCTTGGCAAGGAAACATGCCCCTTCCTACTCTAGGACGCGTCAAGGAATTCTATAGTAGAGAAACAGCAGAGGGGCTACCTCTGCGCCACGAAATGGGATTCTAAACTCCGTTAAAATCGAACATCATCTAACTCACTATGTAGTGGTATTGAAAGAGTGAGTCGCAGATCTACTACATAAAAAGAGTCATTATAGCGACCTCAACAGCATTGTCAAAATTCCGGCAAATACTCCACGAGCTGTTGAGAACGCGCCGAGCGCATAATAGTCGTTAAGTGTTAGCAAACTGATATCCATACCAATAAATTGATCGCCAAGGAAGGGTTTGTCGGTCATTACGAACGCGGTTTTTGGAGGGCCAATTAAGGGTTAGATGGGATCAAACATAGGCGGAGTTGCAGATATAAGTGAACCTCAGGCGATGAGATATGAATGAATGAATATGAGGATGTCATGGTAAATCAATAGATGGCATATCACCTACGCCATTTGCCAATTCAGGAGGAAAGATCAGGTGCAGAAGTAAACTTCATTCTAATTTTAAGCATCTAATATTCCCATCCTTTTTATCGTTCCAATTATATCCAGCACACTTATATTTCTATACAGCAACATGGCAAAACAGACGAACAGCACACGACAGTCACTGCAAAGCCCAACAAACGTCCTTATACTCTGAACAATTATAAAGCAATATAATTCATCATGCTCAAAGCTTCTTAAACGGCCGAGCGTCCGTCTTTAGCCGAATGAAAATAGCCATCACAGCTGCACACAGAGCCATGCCTCCGGCGTAAAATATGGCAGGCCGATACGCACCCACACCAGCATCTTCCCCCCCAGAAGCGTTGAGAATATAACCAGCGATTGGAGCGCCCTACAGTTCATAGGTTAGGTTTTTATAAATATAGTAGCATAAAGAGCATCACCAGAAAAGTGACAATGGAAAAGCTTACTAGAAGATATCCACCAGCCCAGCCAGTCACAATCATGCCCATTGCAACCGATACTCGAGCGGATCCGAATACATTTCCAACCACAGTAGGTATCGTCGAGAAGAATCCACCGTTTGCCATTCCGTTGATCACGACAAATACAATGAGCGGGCCCATCGACGTCGACACGGGCCAGAGGATCAGCATGCTAAGAGCACTGAGTAGCAGGGACATGAATAAAGTATTCAGCGGTCCAACGTAGTCACTGCAGAAACCGCATAACAGCCTTCCCAGTGCGGAGGAAAAGTTAAACGCAGCAACCACACCGGCACCGGCGCTCGGTGCCATTTCCAGAGATTCCGTGTATAGAGGAAGGAAAAATGGAGGGACAAGAAGCGGGAAGGTTGCTATCGCTCCGGCTGCAAACAGCAAGGAAAACCGAACATCACGGAACAGACGCCTAGAAGATAGAAAACGAAAAGACTCAGACACCAGGCGATTTGCAAATCATGTACGGGTCACCACATACCATTCAACGAACGCCGTACGGCGTATCGGCCCCCGTTCTTTGAGCAAACATGCCGCCGGTAAACCTGTGCCCCAGATCATGAAACCCAGGATTCGAAATGTCCACGCTATACCGACTTTCTCTAGCAAAGCATTCATGACAAAGCTAATAACTGCACCACCAAGACCACCCCCTGCGTAGACAATTCCGTTGGCAATACCGCGCTTTGTCTTGAAATACTGTGCAGGTATGGCAGAGACTACCATAAAGCAAAGACTATTTCCTCTTAGTTATACTGCGCAAAGTGTAACTCGGCACCCTACCTGGTTCCGATACCCATCACCACCCCAGCTGTCGCAAATAAACCGCCTACATTGTGAACCACAAAGCCACTGAGCACTTCGCCCAAGCCTACCAAGAAGATGCCTAGCAGACCTGATACCCTTACGCCAAGCTTCCGAATGACGTTGGCATTGATAATACCTAGAAAGGAAATGCAGGCCGGAGCGAGGGAGCCTACAAATGCCAGTGACGAGGCTGACGCGGTCCCGTTCTTTACCAACGCTGCCTGAAACACACCCCAGCAGTAGGCTATCCCGATGAACCACCAAGTGATGATGGCGCACCCTGAGATGATCACCCAGCCGTATCCGCCATCGGGGACCTGGGCATCGGCCACTAACGAGGCCTGTAGTACTTCGTCTGAATTCTGTATTGGTGTCACATCGGCTGCCGGCTTGGTCACTCTCGTTCCAACATGATTGCCTTCTTGTAATTCGACGGCGGTCGAGGTTGAGTTGGTATTGGATGCCATTTTTTAATGAATCTATTCGTTGAGAATATTAGATCAAGGCAGGCTCGAAAAGCATTTAGAGAGTGGCTCCCCGGGTCGAGGAAGGAAGGGATTTTATGCTATATGAAAGCCGATCCAAAAAGAAAAGAAAAGAGAAAAGTTGGACGAAAGTAAATATTAAAAAAAAATAAAAAATAAAAATAAAAAAAATTAACTGCTCGGCTTGCATCGGACTAAATTAGTTCTCTAGAATATCATCTTTAACTAGAGACCCATGCCCTATAGCTTCATTCGACTAGGGGTAGTTTTATATTTATAAAAAGGACAAAGGGAAAGAAAAGAAAAGACTCGTATAGATAAAAGACACAATATACCACTTTATCCAGCTAATAGCTCACAGCATCTGCAGTGAAAATCCTGTAAATTTCTCGAATTGCCATTGAACTACCTCTATAGACGAATGAAGTGGCGAAGCCTTTTCGGGAAGTGGATCCATGGAATGACACAGGGCGTAGGGACTGAGACAGCATCCTGATAGGCAAATACACTAAAGCTGACAGTGTACCGTACTATAGTCTGTAGGACATCCAAACCCATGTGTCTGTGAGAGGAACAGACACTCCACTATTGGAGTGTCGCCCTACAATTATCCCACGTAGCGTTCACCTTCTACCCATCATTGGCCCAAAAGGCCATTCAGGCCAGGGCCGAGGTGAATATGAAATCACCGCATCCGTACGAACGGCCTCTTCTGGGTGTCGCGGCCAGGAGTGGCCACGTCGCCGTAGCCAAGCTTCTTCTCTTTGCATCGGCAGATTTCACGGACGTTGATAAACATACATACTCTCCTCTATTTCTAGCCGCGACTCACGGACACGCGCCGATAGTACAGCTCATCTTAGATCGCGGCGCTGATCCCAACATCCAGGATAGCGTGGGACGCACGCCGCTTTACGGTGCCAGTATACGCGGACATATTGACGTGGTGAACATCCTTCTAGCTCACCAAGGTATCAAGGCCAACGTGCGTGAGAATAACGGTGGGACACCGCTATCCGCAGCCGCATGGCAGGGACACTGCAAGATGGTAGCCGCATAACTGGCTCACGGCGCAGATGCAGGTCTTCAGCAGGAAGGGATGCATACAGCTCTTCACAGCGCCGTGATACGGCGGCAGCCGGAAATGCTACGACTACGGGTAAATCGCGATGATATCGATCCCAATGCAGTGGATGGTATACGAACAGCACTGGATAGTGCTGTCGATTACGACGAAGAGGGTCTAGGAGAGATACTACTCACTGATGCGCGGGTCAATCTAGGCGTGACGGCAGGCGGGGGGATGCGGCGGACACCATCGCTATGTGCGGCGATTTTGAGCAGAAGTCGGATAGTGCGACTCTTGCTTGACGCAGGGGCAAACCGGAGCATTGCAGACCAGACTGGAGTATCGGCGGCACTGCTGTTAGAGGCACCGAGTGCCGCGGCGAGGGAAGCTTTGATCAGGCGTGCCCTCTTCAGAGGAAACGGCGCCAATAGAGACCTGAGCCTGTCTTCGCCGTGAAATGGCGATGATCCTACTCTTCGTACACTTGTTCTGTTCATGTTTGCATCAACCGAAGTCATCATTGTCTAAGGTTTCATGTCAAACTTCAGTCGCTGCTTGACCAGAGAATCCAGTCAAGCTAGGAATCTTTAGGCATGCCAGCCCATTTTTATTTACTTAAGCCTAATTAATCTTCTACATACTATTGAAGGATGGATTAGCAAGGTGTATCGGGATTTGAGTTTATTTAAATGCAACTTTAATATAAATTGCTAAATCTAGTTTGTAAAAGGACGATATCGCTCAAGAGATGAGTCACGACACCTGCAATGGAATACCTGGCAAATTTTCTCCATTTGCCATTAGACTATATCCATCGGCGAATAAAGTGGGTGATCAACGAAGCCTTCTGGTGAGAAGTGGGTCCCTGGTATGACACAGGGCGTGGAGGTTGAGATAGCGTTCTCATAGGCATATGCCCTAAAGCGGATCCATGGGACCGAAATCCTCACTCTACCCCATCATTTAAAAAGCATGAAGACCCACGGAAAAGACTCCGAACTGCTTCACTGGCCGCGGTTGAAATTCTTGATCTATCGTAGCTCGCACTACCCTCTTCAACCGACTCACCAACAATCCTACTCCGTAGCGCTGAGTAGATCTGACTCGCTCGTTAATTCCACGCTGTTATTTCGCCGTTCGTATAGACGCGGCCTATTTAAGACAGAGAGATTGGGCGGCTGCACAGACTCGGACGGTGGCAACTGACACGCACTCGGATGGAGCACGCTCCCAGAAACCATTCCAAAATCTGCGAAGACGTCCTGTTATTGCCATCACTAGATGCCGATAGTCCTGCTTTCACAAATACAAATTACGGGCCGCTCTTGGATGAAATCGTGGGACACCCTGGTCAGTTTTCTAGCTATGACTCAATCAACGAGCCACACCATAGCTCGGCACCTCAATCAGCAAATATACAGCCAAACCTGCTACCACAGCTACTTGGTCCCTACGGTAATCCAAACACCTATCTAGACCATTCGCCTGGGAGCTGTCATTGCTGGTCGACTTTCAACCATGCCGAGGTTTCGGAGGGAAACAGCCCAGAAGGACTATCCACATGTCCTTCACACATCAACTCTTCCGGTAATAGCTTTCAATCAGAGCCTTCCTTATCTGCGAATATAGTTTCCAGCACCAAAAAGAGGACCAAGAAAAACAATAGGCGACTCTCTGCAGGTGCAGTGAAGATACTACAATCATGGCTCGACCAACACCAAGATTACCCCTATCCCACCGGGCAAGAGAAGGAGCAGTTGAAACAGCAGACCGGGTTAGATGTGACTCAAATCTCGAATTGGTTTACCAACGTTCGTCGGCGTAGAATGGTCGGTAGCGAACCTTTACGGGAAGCGAACCAGCCGGATAACTCACTCCTATCGCCCCTTGAACGTTGGCGCAACTCGCCCCCAGAAAGTGAACCCGCTGCGACGTCCGACATCTTACGAGCTTTAGAAGACGTTCCAGACTCATCCGACTGCGGCGCTACCCAACATGCCGTCCACGATGCATGTTCAAGCAACAGCTCAGGCTCTTCGTTCGTAGTAGGGCCGCTTTCAATAAGCAGTTACGAACACAGTCAGTCGTCGGGCTCCGATGCCTCATATAACCAGCCATTTCGAGTTCCCCGGAGACCACCTACCCCAATTCCGGGCATGAGATCTCGCCGTCGTCGTCGAAAGCCTCCACACCCTACCGAGGCCTGGAACAAACGGAAGGCAAACGGCCGGCGCCCGTATCAGTGCACCTTCTGCTCCGACACATTTATGGCTAAGTACGACTGGCAGCGGCACGAAAAAGCGCTCCATTTACCCGTGGACCGGTGGACCTGTGCACCCCAAGGCGGTCTTGTCGAAGTCAATGGACTCAGTGTTTGCGTTTTCTGCCAGGCCTCAGACCCAGATGACAGCCATCTCGAAAAACATCATTATCCCGAGTGTCGAGATAAATCGCCAGAACAACGAAGGTTTTCCCGAAAAGATCATCTCCGACAGCACCTTAGACTAGCACACAATGTGGGTTATCATCCATTAATGGAACAATGGCGAGATTCAGTGACCCGTGTCGTGTCGCGATGCGGCTTTTGCGACGCGAGGTTCTGTACATGGCAGGAAAGGGTAGATCACCTGGCCGAGCACTTCAAGAAAGGTGCAGATATGAAACAATGGAAAGGTTGCTGGGGTTTTGACCCCGATGTCAAGAAATTGGTGGAAAATGCCATGCCACCATATCTCGTCGGCCATGAGCGACACACAATGGATCCTTGGAGAACAACAGATGCACTGGGAATTGGCGGGGATGAAGTGTTGCCGTCCATTATGGATGTTCCAAATGCTTTGAGTCGTTATATCGATCTCCGGCGTGACATTATCGCCTATATACGCGAACAGGCATCCGCAGGGATCCATGTTACTGACGAGATGGTCCAAGATAAAGCTCGCCAGATAGCCTACGGAAGTAACGACCCTTTCGATCAGACATACGCCGATGATCCCAGATGGGTGACGGCCTTGCGGAAGGAAGCAGGGCTAAATACGAATCCTGGATCGTGTTGTTATGACGCGCCGTCTCCTAATCATGCCATCATAGCCGATATCTTTCACCCTTCACTTCCGGAAGTTGATCCTCTTTGGGACAACTTCATGGCAGAAGATGCACTGCTCGCTCAATTTCCCTAATACCTTTCTATTTCAGAAATTATTTGTTGTTTTTAGCCATATGATCATATCGTCGTGCGATTTAATATAATGGAGTCATGTACATACACATGTTGGATGCGCATCCCGAGGACGAGACCAAACAAGACAGTTTAATATCCTCCCAGGTTTAATCCTCATACTTTTTAATGCGCGTAATTATCTCCTCCACATCCTCCCAAATCCGCTTCCGATTCCGCAGACCCTTAAGATCACTCCAATTTCGCTTAATCTCGGTATACAGCTCATACCAGTTCGTCTTTCCTCTGGGCAGCTTGATCTGAGGCGGTACCTCTGGGGTCAAAGGAACCATTTTCTCAATAGCTTCCGAGCCAAGTTCACCGTCCGGATACTCCTCCCCCAGTACCATCATGTACCGGGTACTGATTTGAGACAACGCATGTATCTCATTCGCAGTAGCGGCTGTCCAGAACGAAGGGGTATGAGCACACTCACCTTCCTCCCACGCTTCCCACAACCAGGGCATCTCTTCACGAACGAGACGATACCATAAGGATACAGGAAGCTGATGAAAGGCTCTCGAGACAAGTCTCAGATTCGCGATGTCACGAGATCCAAGGTACTCGACAACCATGAGCCGTATCTCGTTTGGTAAAGATAATAGAGGGTCGGTTGATTGATGTGCTGTTTCCAGCGTCGTAACACTACTTTCTTTAGGTCGGGACGGATCGAATGCTCTAATGCTTGAGGTAAAATCTTCATCCTCTTTGATTGCGGCCAGGAGCAGAGGAGGCAGATTTGGGATGTAGAGTGGGTTTGCCGCCAGATATTCCTTACCGGGCTCGTGGAGCCAGAACTGTTCTTGTGCGCTTAGAACATCTCCGTCTCGAGGGAATTCGTGGAAATCTTCGTATGAGAATTCTGTGTTGCGCCACTTCATTAAGCCGGTGAGGTTGAGGTGGTGGAAATGGCGCTTTGATAGACGGGAGAAAATATCAAAGCACGACGGATGAAAGGGCAACGCAAAGACGTTTGGGTCTTCGTAATCCTGCAGAAATTGAGCCCTGGAACAAATTTCAATCGCTGGGGGAGTTCAATATGGGGAATAAGATATTGGGTCTAAGGGGGGGAAATAGGGATCGAGTGCTTTGAGCATTGATCGTAATGAGGGAAAGGCGACCTCACATCGAAAGTGACATTCTCGGCTCGCGGTTCTAGGACTCCGCCCTTTGCTGGGTACACCCTCGGATGGCACATGTCACGCGATGGCATGCCATCACAGAGACCTGACAGAAAATAATCTCCTGAAAGCTCCCAGTCCTGTTCGAGTGCATCGGGCATCCATCTTTCGGTTGAACCTTTGTGAATCAAGCACTGTACAGTTCGGCAGCCCCTCATCTCTTGGAGAGAGATTTTACGACCACTGTATGCATTCTCGCTCGTGCAGTTTGGGCCAGGGATATGCTCAACCGGTCCCGCCTGTTCTATGTCGAGCATGTCGCCATCCTTGGGAACGGGGAAACAAACATACTTCTTCTGGGGTTGATCTGATATCCAAATGGGCTCTCCTACACGTTTCTCTGGAGGCGGTAGCGTCGAAAGCCAGTCGCTATACCATTGACTTTCCAGGTCCCGGTCCTGATTCTCGCCCACGTTGTCCTCCTGGGGTTCATCGAGCATCATGTCGTCGACAGTCTCATGGTCAGAGTCATACTCATAAGGCTCGTACATATTCTCCTCTTCGGGGTCGTAATCAGGGTCATTAACCGGATCATCATCTTCTTCTTCGCTACCGGTGCCTTCTGCTAAGACAGCGTAGCTGCAGTCATTCTTGGCACAGTCATACCAGTCCATAGGCTCCTCCATTGGTCCCGCGTGACTCCCTGTGTAGTCCCATGCCGCTGTATACGGCTCGTCCACTCTGCGGCTGCGAGCTATATTGAAGCTCACCCCACAGAGATGACAATAAATCTGGGCGGATCTATCAGTTCGTGACGATTGTAGTTGATTGAACGGACCATAGTAGTTGGTACCTCAGAATATCCTGCCGTTATGTTAGTTAATCTCGAAGTCCGGTCATCTCGGACAGTTAATTCCTACCCATTGTGTGCTTTTACTGTGTTTTTCTAATTGAACCAGGTAACATGTGGAATCCAAGGGTTTATTTATTTCTGTTTCGTATTCAGATGATGGATCAAGGCTGCTGACCCTTTTCCCAGCAAGGACTAGCGTAAACCGACATGCCCTTCTCTCATTGGTCTAGAGGCTTTGGCTGCCTGGTTAGGCAACCACTCCGGAACACCTCCATTACTTGATCCCCATGGGTTGTTCTTTATGATGGTGCAGGGTTAGAGTGCCTTTTGTCAAGGCTAGAAATTGTTGAACCAAGGCGTATATGTATTTCAGCCAAAAAATCTAACCTGGAGGGAGTCTAGGCTTGTAATAGAATAATGTAGACAGGGCTAGTAAAACAGTGGCAAAGTATAAAATATATAGGCCACTAAGACAATTTCATACTGCATAATGTCGCTCAGAGAAGGTGCTCAAGACTCTTTGAAATTAACGTGAGATTACTCAAGTGGTCTGAATAGTGTGGCTTAAAAAGCCGCTATCCATAGACCCAGGTAAAATTCTTTGATATCCAAGCCCAAAGAAGAACGGAAAACCGGTAGTAAATATCTTTTGCTATATAAACATTTATAAGAGGCACAAGCCTCAACAACGGCCGGGTGGCGCAATGGTAGCGCGCTGCCTTCCGGTTCCGGAGTGTGGCAGTGGTTGCGCGTTCGAGTCGCGTCTCGGTCGTTTTTTTGTGCTTTTTTCTTTTTGGTCTTTCTCTGCTCACCGGAGAATGGTCGGAAATACTGCGTTGTATCTGCCTCAGGTTCACCACAAATTGCAGATACTACAAGGTAGTGTCTAGTATGAGTGGCTGCCACACCTCTGCCGGGAATAGGTGATGTCTATAGAATGTATTAGTTCCAATGGATGTGCTCCACCTTCCTACATTATCTTTAAGGGTAACGTGGATGTGGAGGCCTGGTACGAAGATTAAGCACGTCTGTCTGACAGGAGAATTGAAATAAGCCCGAATGGCTGGACGAGCAATGAAATTGGTCTCCGCTGGTTGAATCTAAATGCGCTATGGATTTAATCATCTCGATAAAATTGATTTTTTATCAGCATATCCCGAAGCACGCAGGAAAGCTTTGACTGTAAGTAATATTTATAGCGCTTTCGAGCAACCGGTCTAGTGCCTTGTAATCCTGAGCAAGTCCTTGCTCGAATCACTCCCGAATCTGAGGCTGTGAATGAAAGGCCGCTGAAAAAGCGAAAACGCTCTACAAAACAGCTTTAAATAGAACCAGGCATATCCGTACAGGAAGGCAGAGCGTTGATAGAGAGCAGGAAATATGCAGATGGAGCGTTACAGACAGCTGGAGCCGTGCCTGCTGAATCGGTCCCTAAGCGCGCCCCATCCAAATGTTCTGGCTGTGGTATACAGGGCCACAAAATCACGCGTTGTCCGAATTGATAGAATCACTCATTCTTTCATAGAAATGCAAATTCATGGTGCTTTGAATGGCTTCATTCTTAAATGGCCCCTGCCGGTAGGCGGCCACGTGGCCGCTCGTTTCCCGATTACGTTAGTTAACTAGTTTACTGCGAGACGCGTCTCGGTCTAGACCTCAGACGTGTTTACCGCTTAATTAGAAAATGTCAAGAGGGGCGAAAAAAAAAAGTAAAAAAAAAGGGAAAAAAAAAAAAAAAAAAAAGAGACACAAAAGCCTCCCTTTCTGAACCTTCCTGTGAAGCGATACAAATTTTCTCCATCCTCAAATTCAAGGCCACCACCAGTCATCATGGGAAACGTAAGCAATATTTATAAAAATATATCTCGCTCTTCCAGCGAAGTAATTGCTCTCTCGATAAGACATGAACTCACCTACAGCCTGCCATAGGGAGCCAAAGCCGCTTCCAAGCGTGAGCGCAACGCGAAAGACGGCAAAAACACCGCAAAATCTCAAAAGAAATCCGTACGTATTCTTCTTAGTTGTTGTCACGGCCAGCAGTACTCATGGTGCTTCCAGAACGAAGCTGCGAAGACTATCTTGTGCACGAAATGCAAGCAATCGTTCCTTAGCACCAATCGCATCGGGGATCTGCAAGCCCATGCTGACTCCAAGCACGGAAACATGGCTTTCCAGGAGCTTTTTCCTGATTATGTACCTCCCCAAAAGAAGTGAAGGTGTGATGATTTGTATGGATTCCGAGACAAACATATGCTTTAGAGAGCATTTACCCTGTGTCCTTCAGTTTCTTCTGTGGGGAAAACACGCTTTTGATTGAGGTAGTTCTTTTTAGTCTGTTGCAGAGCGTCAGCAATGATCTAGCGTTTTACGAATTACCGAATCTTTGTATATGGAGGCCGACACTCCACGTATGGTCAGTCTTCTTAGCTTTCGTCCACCCACCTGTACAGTAGAAATCAAATATGGCAGCCTATTTACTTGAATGCCAAGGGAACCCATTCTGGCAGAGGATAGCAATAGCTCGTTTTTTTGAACTACTGATAACGGCTGGGGAAAAAGGGTATATTCGCATGATATCATAGCTGCTATGGAGGGTAGAGACAATCAAAGGTTCTATTGTACCAGAGCGCGACAACTTGTAAGCTATAGTTCTAGCGCAAAAGTATCTGCGCGCTCGGCCTGATCATCTAATATATATATACTCGCCTTTTCAATTCAAATTATCACCGCGCTTTGACTCCCCTAGTAAAAATTAGGCACATATATAATTCTTATGGAGGAGTGACTGTAGAATCAGAATATAGACATTCTTAAAAGCGCTAGTACTTAGTATACCATTCCTTTGCTTTAATAACTGCTCCTATACGTCTACATATAGACCCAACCAGGCGATTAAATATCTCTAGTGTAGTTTCTCTTAAGCAAGCTCTATACCTTTATATTGTTTAATATCAGAATCTAGAATACATATCGTCTCTTTCAGCTTTGCCTAGACCTACTCTATAGAGAGTAGATCAGACAAATAGAGCGGCTATTCCAGTATACCGATTTCATTATTTTAGAATCAGCGTTTAACTGCCCGGGCTGTATAAATTGAGATATTATCCTGTATAATTTCTAGACCCGGTTTCTAAATAGCGAAAAGATTTTTCTCAAGAATCTCCAGATATAATACTGCAGAGTATGCCTTTCTCTTAGAAAGGATCTCGCTGTATAATATTGATTTCCGAAGCGTCTCCGCTCTAGATTGCTGTCTAAACAAGTCTAAAGCACCAGTTCCGACGTTTGCCTTTCTCTAATTCAACAGAATATTTGTCGGATCAAATAACACTACGCTATTGCTTTATATTCTAGATTCTACAGGTTAAAATCTATTTGTATTGCTTCTTAGTATACTTCCCTTTCAGTTTGGGCTTCTGCTTTGTACGCTAGTGGCTATATCCCGATTTTTTAATTATTCTAAGCAGAATAGTATCGAAAGCAGTAGTCTCGATCCGCTGGCGAATATTATTATAATTGATAAAAGGATTTGCTTGACCTAGGCGTAGAATTCTTCTTCGGTAGTAAATTGATAATAAATCTTACTGTCCAATATTTGCAGGAGGCAAATCCAAAACGCAGGGTCCTCAATGGGGCTGCACCGCCTATGCTATTATAGAGAACCATAGAGAAGCTTATACAGGGAGCAGGAGAAATATGAGTTTAAGCATTGCTTACCTGTTGAAACAACTGAAATCTGGTTGTTGTCTCTGATCAATTTAGCTCTTAGGTACTTTTATCTCTTGCAATCATTTCGGGGCCAAGTTACATTGATTTTTCATGATGCCCCTGGAGTGTTAAGTGTCCGTGAGGGATATAGTCAGCTCAAGAGAGTGTGTCTGTAGTACTGTGTACGCTGAACGACAAGTACTTGAGCTAGTACTATCAGTAATAAGATAACTTTTGACACTGCAACAAAGTCCACAGTGTTGCTAAAGCGGTAACGGAGGACTATGTATCTTATACTAGTTATTATTCTAGTTCGGAACTATAGTGATAGAGGGATAACGCAATACGGAGTAATGGAATATAAAACAAATGCAAGTTGTGTTATTAGTATTCTTTCTTGGCCGTTAGATTCTTACTGAGAGCCAACGAATCTTCGTCTTGCTTCTTATCCTAGCCATATGTGAGCCTGTTTGACAACACATATATGATATTGAAAAAAATAGTTCAGACTTTATAACAATTAAACTTGATATTCATAACAATTCCAAGAATAGAGTGATCTGTCTTTGATTATACTGAGAGAGGATATGATTGAGCTCTGATCTATTTTAATATATAGAAAAGTATTTATTTAAATATAGTTAATTACTATAAATTATATCCAGATTTATCATAAATTATCTAGATTACTCGAGGATTTGATTGGATGCAACCATGAAAATAGGCTTGATTCTCTCTATCTAATGAACGAGTGCAGTCTTTTTATAGGCCAAAACTGGGCCGATTTTGGACCTATGCAAATTCTCATACCAAAAAACAATATAGTGACTGAAAACTGATACAAAGGATCGTGTGGGTGGCTGAATCCTGAGGCTTTGGCTGAACCTCGAGAATTGTAATTTTGGATGAGAGGTTCCTCGAAGAACCTGGCGGGTTAGGGCCTGAGTCCCCCAAACCCAGGCCTGGTTCTAACCCCTGAACCCGAACCCGAGCCTCGGGTTCGGGGCGGCTTTGCGGGTTCCCCGATCAACTCTAGACACGTCTTGATTGCCTCAATCTAAGGGTGCCGTACATCCACGAAGGAGTTATTGTAAGAAAAGAAAAAAGTAAAAAGAAAAAAAACAGAAATAGTAAACACAGCTTTATATATCTTCACTGGAATGCTATCCCTTGCTATACTGGCCTGTTGCCAAGTTTCTCAAAGTCAAGGGGCTCGTACGAGAACCCTCTAACAGAAATATCCAAAGGATTATTCTATATATTATTCGCTTATAAAAGCCAGAGCAGCTGATATTAGCTATCTACGCCTGTGGCACTACTATATACTCAAGCTTGGCAATAGTAGGTAGTATACAACTACTGCAGGAAACTACTATAAAATAATAGTTAGAATAGTATAAACAGGCAGGATATTGTAAAACATTTATTTTTAAATTTGATATAATTATTTATAATTAATTCACGTTGTTACTATAATAGTATCTTTAATATTGGTACTATATAGTTACCTTTAGATTATCAGCTTGCTTTATTTATACTATTTTAACTGCTAAATATACATACTTGGTAGGCCCGGCCATTGAGCTTAAGCTATCCTCATATCTTCATGACTCACCTTTGTGGAACCCTTCGGACCTGTGTGGTCATCACTCCGTGATATACATCGTGTGGATATCAGAGGAATCTGATCTCCAGGTTTGCACTTGACCTACCCAAGGTAGCTAACTGGTTACAGAACTCTTGGAAGAACCCCGTACGCGTAACATATAGATCTAAAAGCTTTATATAACCAGTCTTAAAACTGGAGTAAGCAGAATAAGCACTTATGGATCAAGGCACAATGTAATGATGTAATCGATCGTGAAACCGCGATTTATTTAACCTAGACCTTAACTAGTCCATCATATAGTCGCGGAAGCGAGAAGCACACTTCTCGCGCATATTATGATTAACACTCGGTCCCATAGTCAAACCCCTCCGGACCCAACCGCGGCGCCTCCAAGAACAACGTCTCAAAAACGCCTTTCTTGAGCAAATTCGCTGGCTTCTTCCCACTAAGAGCACCCGGAGTGTCCAGCTTCCACTTAGTGACACTCAGACCAGCCCACAGCTTGACAGCATTATCAGGCGCATCGATCCCCATCTTCGGGGTTCCATCCCACTGATCCCTTACCTTTTTCCACATGTCTGCTGGTGCACCAGCGGCCTGTGGATACCACGCCACTCTGGCCAAGCAGATGTCCGGGAAGGGAAACGGCTCTTTACTGACATTCTCGTTGAAGAAGGTCTTGTATTTAAAGGGCGGGAGAGTGTCGTCGGTGGAGAGCACGGGTTTGGGGGACGAGATCTGGATGGCCATTGGAAGCGGGACTGAAGGCTGTTTGCCGCTGAGTAGGTCTTTGTTTCCATTTGGGTTGGTATTGCCCGGGTTGAGAGGGTCAGCGGAGGGGTCATCTAGTAGGGGAAAGTGAATAGAAAATGTTAATAATTTGTCTGTGCTATGTGTGGGACACTTGCATGATTTTGGGAGGAAAGGATGGGTTTCTGACATGGTCCCCAAAGCGCCAGTGGCACTGATTTAATCTGCAACGTGGCTGTGTCCCATCGGGGGACCAGCGGGGTAGCCATCAGCTTGGGCTGCTTCGGGGAAATGGCCGTGATGGTTACGGTCAGGGTGCTGGTTAGGGGACTGTCTTTCGTGAGCCCCATGGGTCGGGCATAGATGGACTGGCCATTACCGGGCACGGGGAGTGGAGGGATCTTGTCCTTAACGGGACCGGTCACGACGGTGGCGCTGTTCACTGCAAACTTGCAGGCGACGGTGAATTGGAAGATGGCGCCGCGAACCTTCCAGGTGGCTTCATTGGGCCTGGACGATGCGTCGTTCTTGTTCGGAGGGATCAGGCCCTGGTTGCAGGAGAAGATGTGCGGCGGAGGAAGAGTAGTAGCAGCAGCCGCGGACTTGAAAGATGAGCTCATCGCCATTGCCGCGGTAGGGAGATCAGTCTGGAGCACTTGGCTGTAGAAGCCCTCGAGGTCCAGTTTGGTCTTGGCCGGGCCTTCGAGCTGTCCGAAGTTGATGTCGAAGCCGAAGACCCAGAAGTTGACATGCACGCGGCCAGCGATGGGCGGGCCCTGGAGATATAGCATAGCGGAGATCTCGATGCTGATGTGCACGGTGCAGATCCAGAGATCCAGCGTGAAACGGACTCCGATGCTGAGGCCTCCTTCGGCCGTGAAATGGAAGGGCTTGTAGTTGATCAGCAAGTCGGCGTACGCGTCAAAGAAGGCATACAGCGGGCCGAGGGTGAGTGAAGCGTCAAGCCGACCGCCGGCCATGCAGCACTTGGGCGTAATGGCAAAATATGCCTCGCCACGGATGCTGATGGACGCGTCGTAGGACCAACTGATGCCCAGCCGCGGGGGTCGTGGATACTGACTTGGCGGTTGGTATGAGCGGTGATAGCCGCCGATGGTGAAGACGAAATCGCCCGCGACCGCATTCTGGCGCTTGGTGGAGTCGTTGTGGTCAATAAACCAGCAGTAGAGGGCAAAGCCACCCGTGAGATGGCAGTTCGGGTCGAGCACGAACGAGGCGGGAGTGAGCTGCCCCTCGACCTGGAAGGTGCCGGCGTTGAAGTCAATGACAGCGACGAGGCCCAACTGTACCCGAGCGAACTTGGTGGGTGAACCGGCAGGAATGTCGGCCGTAGCTAGACCGAAGAGGCCCAATTTGACTTGGGGATCCCATTCCACCACCAGCACGGCCTTGATGTCCAGCATCTCGAAGGCGAGCACTGTGAGGCCGGCAGCCAGCCAGAATGAGCCGCGCTGGGCGAAGAACCACTCGGTAGTCAATAGGGTGTCAAGCGCCTTCTTGGGATCGGTGGCGTCCGGGGTCTTAATCAGGGGGAAGTCCATGACCTTGGTCACTGTGGGGAACTTGAGGCTGGAGTGATATCCAAACCCGCCCGTCACGCCGCGAATTTCGGCGAACTCCAGAGTGGCCAGCGGTCCGTTGAGGATGAAATACACGAAGGCCGAGACCCAATCCCCTTCCATCTGGCCGTAGAAGCCAGCCGCTTCGAACAGGTAGGGCTGGAAGCTCACTGTTGCGGCCCCCTGGTAGGCTGCTTTTCCGACACGTTGGAACATACCGGCCAAGATGACCGGCGCGCGATCGAACGAGACGGCCAAGCCGGCAATATCCCAGCCGGGCGTGGGCAGCTTGCTCAGTGTTACGCCCTTCAGCGGGATAATGAGCTTGAACCCCAGGATGGCCACCCCGATGGGACCCAGGACGATGGAGGCGTCGAGCAGCAACGAGAGGGACGGGTTGTCACCGCCGGCGAACTTGAGGCCCAGATTGCGAATCGTCAGCGGGCCGATGGACTTCTCGTACGGTGCCTTTTGGGAGCCGCCGTCCGCTGGTTCCGTGTCGGTGAGCGTGCGAGAGGAGTGGAAAGGCTGGAGGGCTTTTTCAGCCGTGTTCTTCTTGCTGCCAAACACATAGTCCAGCACCACGGTCGCAGCCGTTCCCGGAGACGCAGTTCGCAGCAGCATGAAGTGGAAGCCAGCCGGGATCACCAAATCCCCCGGCTTGTACTGGCCAGCTTTCTTGGTTGCCCGATACGGCAGCTGGAGGCGTCCTTTGCCAGCCAGGGCCGTGTTGATGCTAGTGACCTCCTTGTAGCTGAGGCCGAGCGGCGCATTGTTACCAGCGTGCTTCTGGACATACATGAACCGCATCTCGTCGAACGGCTGCGGTAGGGACCCGATTAGCGGGATTGACACATCGGGGAGCACACCGATGTCAATGACGAACGCGCGCTGCGCGGGCGGCTTCGTACCGGACGGCGGCGCAGCGGCTTGGAATTGGATAGCTTGGAAGGAGATGCCTTCGACTCGGACCCATGCGGTGAAGAGCATGTCCTTCTTCTCGCCGTCCTTGCCCGCCGTCGCGACGATATCCAGCCCCACGGTTTGCTCGTCCTCGGGTGGCGTGAACGCGATATCCGCCACGAAGGGAGGCAGCTCGACGTCTGGGCCGAAGATGTGCTGGACGATCTGGCCAATTGTCGTCGTGGGGAGGTTGTCGTGTCCGAGGGCCAGCTTGGCTAGGAATTCCCATTTCCCATTCGTGTTTTTAAAGGACAGGGTGAGCGGCAGGCCGCCGAGAATGAGGGTGCCTTGGATTTGAAACCCCGAGGGCATTCCGCTCTGATATGTGTATGTGACGGTGAGGGATTTCACCTCGATCTCGTCGAGCAGCGACACCACTCCATCCTTGGTGGTGGAGTCAAAGAACTCATACAGGGTCGAGGCATAGAGGCCCGTCAACGAAGCCGTGAGCTTCCAGGTGCTGGTTGCTGCAACGGCTCGGCCAGTGGATTCTGCCATCCTGCGAGTGGAATCTTTCCCTCCCTCCATATATCTGTGTGTATGTATGTAGATGACCATGGCCCGGCGGAGCACCCCATATCCATCATATAAGGATGGACCGGTGCATTGTAATGAAAGTAATGAGATGGAAATACGCACTATGACCAAACACGTGTCTGGTCAGCGTCTGGTCAGCGTATTGACGGTGGATCACCGCCGAGTCGAGAATTACTGCAGCTACAGGGTTGTTATCTCACGCACGTTACGTGGCTACACGAAACTAGACTTTGTGCAGGGAATCATCATTGTTTGCGGACACGTCGCGAAGATCTACCTAGTAACTACGTCTTCGGCACCTCTGGTCGAATGATGGGCTCCTTCAGCTGCAAGTACCCCTCAATCGCAGTGTACGGGCCTGCTTGGTACTTTGGTTGATTGCTGACATTGCCCAACCCAAGGGCGCGATAACTCGAAACTGGCTTCGGTTCCTCCTCTTGCCCCCCTCTCTCCTTCTCCTCTTCGAAGGGCTGCAGCCAAGCCCAGCTGCCGGACTTGAGCGACGGAATGCCCACGGCGCTTCCCTTGACGGTCTGATCCTGGTTCGGTGGTGTCAGCTTATAGTCTTGCGTGAGCGGCGCGCCGGAACGGTACGCCTCGACATCATCCGTGAGTACGATGGGCCCCATGTGGAAAAAGGCGGTCATCTTCTGCATGGCGTCCTGCCACGTCCAGGGCGGCAGCTGCAGTGGAGTCATGGGCAGGATGCTGCTGTACGCCGTGACAGGTTGGAAGGGGTCAAGGATGGCGCCGTAGACTTGGAACGCCTGGTTCCAGTCGCGCGTGAAGCGCTGGGCCGTCTCCTCGACGGACTCGCCGTGGCCAGTGTGCTGCTCAGGATTCTGCCAGAACGCCGGTAGTGACGGCAGGTTGGCCGTGGTGATTTCTTGCAGGTGGCCGCTAGTGTCCCCCGCCGGGTAGTAGGTGAAGATGCGGTCCAGGTCGAGCTCCTCGCCCGGGGACAAGGGCGAGGACCTGGTCTGGAAGTAGCCCACCAGCCCATCGGCGGCGCGGTCCTTGTCGCCCAGTTTGATGGGGAAGGAGTACTGCTGGGGCCCGTCGTCCGGTAGGAGGCCCATCCGCGGCTGCTTCTCGGTGTGCTCGTCGAGCGTGGCTTGGTTTTCCTTAGACTTGATGGCGAGCTCGAGGGACCAACCGGCGTTCACTAGAGCCAGCGGCCGCCCGACGAGCGTGTTGAGAAAGCTCGCATACGCGCTGGGCGTCGTAGTGGCTCCGTCTAGGGAGGCGTTTGCCATGGCCAGGAAAGCTAGCAGATACGTCTGGTCCTTGTCAGCCAATTTGGCCAGGAGGTTGTCCAGCTGCTGGGTGTCGCCGGGCGTTTTTGGGGGCGGGTCAAAGGGCAGCCATTTGGCGCCCTTCGTAACGTGCGGTGCATCGGGCGAGGCCGCAAGACGCACTTCACGGTAGAAGGTGCCATCCGGCAGGAAGACCTGAATGCCTGAGTCAACGTAGTTCAACACGATCCACCCCCAGATTGGAGTTTCCCACTCAGTCACAGGTCGCCAGTAGGAGTAGGAATTGCCGGAGTGCTCGCTGCGCCGGTCGTGCTTGACGAACGCCGCGTTGAGCCGCGCATGCTGGTTGATGCCGGGCGGCATCTGGACGAATTCGTTGCAGTCCGGATGCTTGGGGTTCGGTGAGCGCACTACGTTGGGCCGACCGCTGAGCTCTTGCGGTGAGAAGTACTCACTGAGGTGGGGATACACGGCGTCGTAGTCTTCATGGACGTACCGTGGATCAATGGCGCTGATGGCCTGTCCAAATTTATCCACGATGTTGAGTTTCATGAAGCGGAACTGGCCGTGCGTCACCGGTTTGAAGGGGTTGAGCTTGAGCTCTTCGTCCGAACTCTCGGCCGCTGCGGCGGTTGTGTTACTAAAGTCGAACAGGGAGGCGTACGGGGTGAGCTCGGAATGAATGCCGATCAAGTTCAGGTGGCCGTCCTCAAACGGACCGACTACCGCGTCCGCGATGGGCTGGAGGCCCTTATCGGGATACCGCGCGTTCGGCTTGATATGCGTGCCCTGCACCACTGTGAGGAGATGATCGGTGAAGCCGTCGAGGGGCGCTGAGAGGAAGGGCAGCTTGTATGTATTTTCCTTGACTTCTTTGCGCCGTTCTGGCGTCGGCAGGATTTTGTCTAAGATATCCGGGTTGACCGACGCAAACAGCTGGTCGATGGCAGCTTGCAGCGAGAAGGTGGGTTGAGGTAACAGAAGGATGCGTCCTGACAAGGTCCGGCTATCGTCAAGCTGGGGATTCTGCAAGTCCTTGCCTGGTGTGATGCCCAGTCGCCACTGCTTCTCATACACGTCCTTCTGGGTCCCGATGAGGGACCAATATGGGCTGTCATTGTCGTCCTTCCACGGGACGTGTATGTATTCTGCCTCCCATTCGAGAAACAACGGTGCCCATGGCTGTATATCATTCCATTGGTCCCGTAGACCATCGGTTGGCGATCTGCCCGGATCATGGTAGAGCGGATAGTAGTGACCTGGTTCAGGAGGCGTCACGGTCCCAGAGCTGAGCGTGACGAATTCTTGTACCAGGGCCTCGGCAGTCTTCGTCAAGGCGTTCGGCAGCACGCTGGTGCAGTAGGCTGTAAGGTCAACCGGACCCTTCGGCGCAATGAACTGCGGACAGACACGCACACGCAAGCTATCGAGATAGTCGTCCGGCCAGCCAGCGCGGATGCCACCCACCAACACGGTGGGATCGCGCGGCTGGTGGAACTCGGCCAGGACGGCCTCTTGGGGCCGTGTGGTGAACGTCAGTGCCAGTCTGGAGACAGCCTCCTGCTGCTTGTCCGCAATGTCCTTCAATCGGCTGATCGTATCGGCCAGGCCCTTGATGGGCAGGATCAACGTCCCACGATCGGGCGAGCTCACATACTTCCACCAGTACGAGAACATCTGCCACCGCAGCTGCAGGATTTGGCGGTTGGTGCTGTCGACCACGCGTTGGGCCTGGTTCAGCGCCTCCAGCCGATCCGACTCCTCTGTGGTGGGGACGGTGGGTTTCTCCTCGCCAGTGTTCTGCAGATGCCAGTGCTGCCCACCAGCTTCACGCGCAAAGTTCCAGTTCTGCACCTCATCTTTAGCCAGGCGACGCGCGGCCACCCCTTCGTCCTGGGCGCGGAGCAGAGGTCCAAGATTGTGCAGGTCCTTCTCCAGCTGTGAGTCCTGGTGACTGTCGATGTAGGTCAGCAGCGAGTCGATCGGCGTGGTTCCCACAGCCACCGACATGGTCTCCAGCAACTGGTGTGAGGCATCGTTGGCGGGTACGGTCTTGGGCAGAGTGGATCGATCCCACTCGACTTGGTACATGGCGCCATGGCACAAAACCGTTCCTGGGTCGTACGATGCCAGCCAATCCTGAATCTCCTGCGTCCACTCCCGCTCCTCGCCACTCAAGTTCATGGAGAGCTCCCGGAGTCGGTCCTTCCGTGTTTGCTGTGCTGCTGGAGCCATGTTGCCCAGTGGCCCATCGCTGGCTGTCGAGTGCCAGCCCAGTACGTAGTAGTTGGCACGGGCCCGGTCGAGCGTGCTGCCTGGCGCGTACTCGAAGGTATCCAGCGTAGAGAAGACATTGCCGCAGTGTGGCTGGTAGTCAACGAACAGCTGGTTAGAACTGCTGACGGCCGTGATGTCGATGCGCGGCTGGGACGGGTCTTCCTTCCAGTTCGCCGCCGAACTTTTGTAGCCGATGAAGGTTTCCGCCTGCTCGGCTAGCTTTATGTTCCCGATATTCTTGCTCGTGGACGTAATGTACGGCGAGATGTCCACCTGTAGATCGGCGTCCTTGAGCGTGGCCTCATCGATCGACCGGTGCCGATCGCTTTCGACCACCCACGCTTCAACCGCGGGGATGGACGTCCCCTGCGGATGCGTCGTGGACGCATTCGGGTCCAGTGTGCGGATCACCAGCCATCGGTTGGGCAGCGGACGAAAGACCGGCGCCGCAACGTCCGGTGTGGGACCAGCGGTGCCGAGCCCCTTTTGTTGGCGGTGGTGGGCATGGCTCGAAGCCGCAGAGGGAGTCGAGGCTATACCGGTGCGATAGAAACGCGGCAGCACCCAGTGGAGGTACACTCCAAGTCGGTTTGTGCGCATTTGGCCCATCCCAAGGTCGTACAGGCGCGGATTCGACGTGCTCGGGATGGCATTGTGGAGGTCAACGTGGTCGAGGATGTCGTTCTGGATGAGGCCGTCCTCGAGTTGCAGAAAGGTGTAGTTGGGCTGCGTGATTGGCGCGATTTTGGCATCCTGGGGTTGTCCATTGCAAACGCTTTCGTTGAAGACGAATGCGTCTAGCTTCATAGGTACCGCCAGCGTCAATTCGGCCATTGTGTAATCCAGTATCCCTAAGAATGCACTTGCAGTGGTGGTGGTTGGGACTCGAATTCACAAGTGGCTCGAGGATTTAACCATGGTCGACGACTCCCCCGCAGAGCGTCAAGAGCTCTCGACAGCATGCGTTCCTTACCGCACACATGCATGCATGGACGCGTCGCTGACGTTGCGTAGTGTGTGATTCATAAGCCCATCTAGATCGTTCTACAGCATGTCCCCTCAGCTGCAGTGTTACTTCGTGGCCAGCTAAATATTCCCCACAGGGATTCGTGTGACGAGCATGCAGCATGGGATGGGACTTTTTCATTCTTGCTTGCATCAGCTTAGCGGCTGTGAAAGAGACCTACGAATCGCATTCTACGAGGCATATGCTACGATGGTCGAGGGGGGGTTATGACCTGCCAACCGACCAAAAACGAGAGAAAAGAAGCCAAAACTCAATAGCACAATGCATTGGTCAGACGAGCTCACTGCCTAGTTCACTAAACTGTCTGAAAACAAACTACTTCGGTGGGCTGGGTGTGAACCACTTGTCTCCCACCACGTCCACGAACGGTCGGAACTCATTCTTGCCCTTTTCCATGTAGTAGACATAGTTCTGCGTGCCTTTGTGATTGGTAGCAGTCATCAACGTGGTGTCATCGATTCGCGGCGCATTGCTCAGTGATTCGTTTGCATACGGCCAATCGATCTGATCGCCGTGGGCCTCGCCCACGATGCGGTTGAGCGTGTGATTGTTCCCCTGGTAATAGAGGACAATACGCAGGCCGGGCGCTCCCTCGCCATTGTCCGCGATGGGAATCTGGGCAATCGCAAGCGGCCCGCCAGGAACGACGCCGCCAGTCTGCTGGATGATGTTCTCTAAAACCCCCGGTTGTTAACCTTCTGGGCAGAGCTGATCAAAGAGCTCAATACGTACGGCTGCCATTGGCGGAAGAGATCCAGAACAAGTAATTATCCCCATTTCCGTCCTCGCCATGGGTGATGACGAATCGGTTCTGGGTTTCGGGAGACCACACGGCGGCCAGATTGGCATTCTTCAAGGGAGCCGAGTTTCCGAGTATGTCGTCCTTACCAACAACGTCGTCGATTTCCACTTCGTGGATCTTCCACTGGTTCAGGGAATTTCTGCGTGCCGATCATTAGCGAGGTTCGATACTTGGCAGGGGAACTGGAAACGCGTGCTGTTCAATGTAGTAGACCCAGTTGATGCCGCCATCATTCGAGGTGGCTGCCAACGCTTTCTGGGTGGTCTGAATGGGCTTTCCCGAATCGGCGTCGGGAACGAGGTTGTAAAACGGGGCGAGCTTCGAGATATACTTCGGATTCTTGGGGTCCGTGGGATTCGGCTGGGTGATGCCGTAAACCGTTACCAAGTTCCAATGATTGACGGCCGCCAGGGACGACGGATTGACGATGACGCCCTGGGAGACTCCATAGTCATTATAGCGGGTGTAGGATGCGGGCTGTATCACTGGACGCTGCTCTAGGGCGAGCTGCTGCTTGGAATTCAGGAAGTACAGAAGATGAGCTTCATCATCCCGGGGATTATGAATCACAGAGACAGGCGCGGCCATGGCTGTTACGGTGCGATGAGAGCAAGAATGAACGACTTGGCCCAGGGAAGCACCATTTCGCTCTCTTCATATATGCGATCCCCGGATCTCCTTGTATCCGCTTAGTACTTGTGCAGCGGCATTTCTTCTCAGAGATCCGAGTGGAGTGGAGTAGAGATCCCTGTCCACGGGGCGGGGTGTGCATCAGCCAGCCACGGTCGTATCCTCACCTCTGCCGCTTGCCGCAGATCACATTGGGCGTCTCTACAGCTACAGGTCCGACAGGTCCGAGTAGAGTGCAAGCCCCTGTCCACGGTGCGGGGTGTGCATGAAGGGTCGAATGATTCAATGTATGGTATGATGTATGGATGTCTGTAAAGATGTAAGTACGTACGTATGTATGTAAGTAAGTAAGTATGGATGGATGGATGGATGGGATGTATATGTATGCACCAGAGGGCAGAAGTGGAAGAGATCCTCTCGTCGACCACCCACCATGGACCTTCGTCGGAACCGTAGGAATCTCAACGTCTCGCCTCGCCATCTGGCACTGCGGCACGGCAGAAGACGGCTTTGCGCGCTCGAGCTCAAAGATAAACGTCCCGGCCTTGATCCCGGAGAGGAACAGCTCTTCTCCTTCTATGTCCCCGGACTGCAAGCCGGTGACCACTCCATCCAAGTCGATCAGCATATCGAAGCGGATGGGAAGA
Organism: Aspergillus hancockii; assembly: GCA_001696595.2. NCBI lineage: Eukaryota > Fungi > Ascomycota > Eurotiomycetes > Eurotiales > Aspergillaceae > Aspergillus > Aspergillus hancockii. The sequence goes on along the minus strand of MBFL02000159.1, from coordinate 13,160 downwards.
CCAAAGATGTGCCCACCAGCACCCATCATTTCAACGTCATCGCTCCGCGGTTCGCCTTGCCAGAGGGCGCGATCGATTCCTTCTATCCGCCGCAAGGGCATTCGGACCGCAGCGAAACCGTGCCGAACGTGGTCTTTACGGACCCAACCTTGCCGTGGGAACGCGTGGCTAGTTGGCAGTCCGAACAGGTTCATCCGTCCGACTTCGATCGCGTCCGCGTTCCATGGCTGGCGGTGCTGCTGTTCACCGAAGATGAACTGCACCTGAGCCCGCCAGACTTGGCTGAAGTCCTGAAGAAGACCGGTGCCAAAGATGCCCGGCAAGACACCACCACCTTCAGCGTTCGCATGCTGGCCAAGGAAGCATCAAATTCCGCCATGCTGCAGCGGGCTAGCACCGCAATTGCCTTTGATGACGGAATCGATGATGATGCCGCGACAACCAACGCAATTTTCCTGCAGTCCAGCCTGTTCAATGCGCTCTTCACCAAGTATTGCAGCAACGGCCAGCCGGACGCATCCCAGAACCGCGGCCATGTGCTTCATCACCGGTTTCTGGCCCATCTGCGCCATATCCACCTGGATGGCACCGCGGCGGCAGCCGTGACCGACGAGGACGACCATGCATATTCCGTCGTCGTCGGCCATCGCACGGGACCCCTTGATATCGACAGGCCCACCACCGTCGTGGCGCATCTGGTCAACATCGAACACGTCGAAGCCATGAGCTTTCCGGTGGACCAGGACTTCGTGGCCATGTCCTCCCTGCATGCGTGGGAATACACATGCTTGCCGCCCTCCTCCCTGAACATCGCCGACGCGTTTGCTCACTTGGGCCAAACGCTGGGCGTTTTGAGGCCCACCTTGGCCGCCGACGACGTTACGGCCCTCAAAAATGGAGGAGCCGTCGGGGAGCGAGTGAAGTACCGGATCAAGGATGGCTTCTCCATGCTGAGATATCGCACCCAGACCGGTGAGATCACCGCCGCCTTCACTCGCAGCCCGTTCACGGCCACCACGGTGAAATTTCCCCAGGAAACGCCTCCCTGGCCGGCGAGCTCAACCACGGGCACCAAGCTTCAGATCCTCGACCAGCAACTCAATCTTATGGACCTCACGTACTCCGTGGCGTGGAACCTGGGAAAGACGCTCGGCTTGGCTCATCCAGAGTTCGCCTCGGCGTTGTCGCGCGTCCGCAAGCAGATCTTCGACATCGGTACCAATGCGGCCCAGACCGCCGTGATCAAGGCACGGGCGGCCAAATTGGGAGTGCCCTCGCCGTACAAGACCACGGAAGAGCTCCTGTGTACACTGGTCGACACCATCCAGAAGGTGGGCACGCTTCCCGAACGGAGTCGTTTCCATCAGACCGCTGATGGCATGGTGCGCCGCTGGTACCGGCCGGAGCTCCCTCCGCTAGATCTCTCATACAAGGGACCCGAGATCAGTGCTATCATCGACGACAAGTTCCGCGACGCGGCCAAGATAATCGCCGCTAGCGTCGAAGATGCCACGGTCCCGTACAATGAGTACAACACCCCCGTCTCGCCCGACTGGATGATCGTCCTGCATTGGGTGCTAGATCGATACTATCTGGTGGACGTGCCGCCTCACTACCTTATCACGGACCCCAGCCATGTTCCAGCGGAGAGCCTGCGCTTCTTCAATATCGATCACTGCTGGGTCGAAGCCCTGATCGACGGCGGGCTCAGTCTGGCAAACCACTTGGACCAGACCGACGACCGGGTCCGCGACGCCATCAAGTTCGCCGTGAACTGGTATGTGACCACGAAGATTCCCAAGCTGGACTACGTGCCGCCCATCCCGCGGTATGGCTTCTTCGTGCGCTCGGCGCTGGTCACCAAGTTCCCGGATCTCATCATCGAGCTCGACCCGCCTCCGAGTGACGAGTACGCACCCGTCATCCTGCGCCATCAAGTGGTGAGTCCGGACACGATGCTCTGCCTGATGCGCGAGCCTCCGGTCCAGTCCGAGTTCAGGTCCCTGTTTTTGCGCGAACCCCCGCATCAACAATGTTTCACTGCCGCCCGAACCATCACGCGCACATCCATCGAGATCGACTACAAGCGCGTGTATACCAAGACCGGGGTGACCGATGAAAAGCGCCTCGACCCCATCCCGTACACGGCCGAGCGGGCAAACCCGATCCCAGATCGGTGTCTGTTCCTCTGGGGAACCTCACCAACCAGCAGTGACGTCCGGTGTTTGAACCTGGAAACCATGGCACCGGATTACGTGACTCAACTCCGCCAGACGTACACCAGCGAAGGCCACCCGGACTGGTACACCGACCCAGTGCCCAGCGCCGCGTTGATGGGCCTCCAGCTCAACGAGCCCCAATGGCAGCTCGAGATGTCCCTGCCCACCAAATCCACCTTCCCAGGCCTGTTCACGGCCTTCAAGCACCTCTCCTGGACGCTACGCCTACCTCCCCCACGCGTCAGCACCATCCGTCCACAGCCCGACGTCCCTCAAATCCCCATCAGAGGCCACGGGCTGCCGCCTTTCGGCCAACGCTGGCGACTCGCCCCCGTCAAGCTACGGTACGCTCCTCCACATTTCCGGATCCCCAGCTGGCACTCGTCCCCGAACATCCTGCATCCAGCCCGCGGGGTGGTGACTGCCACATCCACGGCCCCGGAATTCCTATACAGCGTCTTCCCCGTCGGCAAGAAGGGCAGTCCCACGCCCATCATCGCGGGCCGGCAAGACCTCGTCTTCTCCATCGTGTTCAATTCAGCCCCACAGAACTTCTTCATGCAGTCGCTTCAGCTGTGCATCCCCCTCAGCGATGAGACGTACAATAACCTCATGGACTTTTACACCGGCGCCGGCCCTACCATGTTGTCCAACCTACGGTTCAACGTCATCGCCCAGTTCGACACAACTAACAAACAGATGGTTCTGACGCTGAAGCCGCGCAGCATGAGCGGGTATGTGCCCGTGCTGCATATCAAGGAGATGAGCTTTTTGCTTCGCGGCGTGATTGTTCATCAGTATAAGCGGCTCACTATGTGCCCCATCCAAGTCATCGAGCAATATGTTGATGTTCCCCCGTTTCAGAAAGATCCTATTTGGGTTCAGCTCCAACCGGTTGGCTCTTCATGATGGCGTGGAACTACATTCTTTTTTTGTGTCTAGGGGGAGTGAGGGAAGGGATAGGGAGGGGGACAGTGGATTTACGAAATTAATGACTCAGTCGCTTTTATGATCTATCGTAACTATTTCCGTATGTCATATGAAAAGTCCCGAGAACTTGAAGATGGATGGAGAAAAAAAGACAACAAGATATTAAAGTACCGTCCTTAAAAGTACCACCTCGTGCAAACAACGCGCACACTTCCTCCATGGTCTTAACCAGACCGCTCATAGACTACATCTCCGATCAGGAGCGCCGACTCTTGGTGCCGGGAGCTCACATCCGGCTTAATCCCCGCCAGGACGCGGAGTTTAAAATCGAACTGGCTACTCTTTCCCCACTCGTAGAACGCGTCCAGCGAGACCAAGCCCAGGTACGGCTGAGGCACATCGCCCTCCTCGACTGGCTTGGACTGGATCGTGGCGCCGAAGGCCACCTGTTTCTGCGAGAGTACCACTGTGGCACGCTTGATGGAAGACGGAATATTTGACGGAATGTCGATCTTCTGGTTCGGAACGAGGGTTTCCAGATTGATCGATCGTCCAGGATCCTCGGTCAATGGTCTCAGGTTGGTCCACGGCTCATAGTACGGTTGAAGGGCCGGCGCGGAATCGTCAAATCCTGTGAGTTTTATGGGTTACCCCCTTTGTTAGTTGTTCTTCCTCTGTTTTGGGTTTTTCAAAGGGTGACCCTCACCACTCCACAGCTCGGCCTGGATGCTTCCCAACTTGCCAGACCCCCTCATCCACAAATACGAGGCGAGAAACACCGGCTTGCTGCCGGATGCCTCCTGTCCAAAATTCCCTGCCACTTCGAGATCCATACGGAACCGGGACAGTCGGTGTTTTTCCGGATCGCTGGTGGACTCCAAATCGACGGTGATTTGCCGGAGAGCGAGGCCTTCGAAGACGTTGTCGGTATCCTCGGGCGGATTGATGAGGCCTTTCAGAAATGTCAGATCCAGTGAGACCACTCCGCCCAACCAGCTCAGGATCCCGTCCAGAGCCTCCTTATCAAGCGCCGTAAGCGTCAGCGTGATCCCGGATTCCTTGAAATCCACACCGGCGACGAGCTTCACCGATCCGACGCTGCATTCTACGCTGAACACTACTCCACCTTGGTCGACGCCGACGAGCCCTTGGACTGTTTGCCCCTGCGTCAGGATCTTCCGGCACACGACATCTGCGCTCGTGATTGTGAGGCCCGGGAGGGCGGTGGCGATCATCGTTTGCAGGGCATCTTTGTCCTCGAGCGCAAACTGCAAGCGGATGGTCGTCTGCAGACCCCACGAGGGGTCAAACCACAGAGCGTTCCGCTTGCCCTTATAGTTGGACGCGTCCAGTTTGGCAGTCCACGCGCGAGCGATGGCGGGAATCAGCTTCGCCATGCGGGACTGTCCCGTGAAGATGAAGAGCTGCTCGACGGTAGCCGTGAGGGCTGTGGCGGGCGAGACCAGTCCACAGCAGAGTAGGGACATACCACTTATACCGGGGATTACGCCGGGTACTTCGATCTTCTTGGAGTCGTCGCCAAAGGCATCCTGTAGAGAGGCAGTTGCGGAAGAGAACGTGGTTGTCCACTGCTTATTCAGCGTCAACTTGAACTTGAAGCTCTGCAGGGCCTGATGGTTGTCGCGCAGCAGCGAGAATGTCCCGGCGGGGTCGAAGGTTCGTAGCCATTGCACCCACCCGTACGACTCCTCGAAGATGGCATCCACGCCGGGCTCCGGTGTCGCACTTAGCACGATGACTTTCTTTTGCTTTGTCGACGGGAAGTTGAACAGGCGGACGAGGTTGTCTGCGGCACTGCCCGCTGGAAGCACTTGTGAGTGGTCATCTTCGGAATGCGCTGCATCGCTGGAGTAGATGGAGTATGGCTGAGCCATGGTGAGCCATGGAGATTGTGTTACGGGCGAACAAAGATAAGTGTGAGTTGAAGACTTGAAGTCTTTGCTGGGTCATTCTGTACAGTACGCTGCTGTATCGGTCTGGTATCACGCCCGGTACCATACGTTACGCGGGACATTTCACCCCCGTGACAAGACACCACTTCATTCATCGACATACATAAAGACACGACAACGACATGCCATACATGCACCTGCACCTGCTATCACGAACCCTTCCTCCTCCCTTCAGCCAGCCACCGAGCAGAAATCACAGCCGCTTAGTGGGCAGTCGCCCTGCTCCACCCTTCTGAATGGTCTGCACAATCTCCTCCTTGGACTGCACGCCTTCCAGCTCGAACACCTCGTCGTTGATCTGACTCCACAGATAGAACTTGCCGCCCGACTCCACGATGTACATGGCGTCTCCGGACCGCCGAGTGCTGCACATAATTGGCGTTGGACTGGCCAGACCATATTCCGCGGCCATCAGATTGCCGTTGCCGTCGGTATCACCCCACAATGCCTCGATATGCAACTCATTCTTGTTGTCCGTCCATCCGTCGGGCATGGACGCGTCCTGGAACAGGGTGTCAATCTTAGAATTTGTATTATGAGTAAAACAGGGTACGAACGGCAGTTTTCGGACTAGAGTGTGATCCAGCAGCCATCTTTAGAGTATATGTTCCTTGCGTTCGTCTCATGAGATGGAGAACAATGAGGGGGTAAACGTAACAGCGAGAGGGGGGAAGAAAAAGAAAATCTCTCCAATCGACCGAAGGCACGATTATCTAATCCTACTCACTGCAGGATGCTTACCCCAGGTGTCCCCTGGTGACGTGGCATGTCAAAAGTCCCGTTCGTTGCGTTCCGCTTGGCTTTGACTCCCCTAGCATGCAATCATGAACTGTATATTATCTGAGAGTCTGTGGTGTTCGAGTGGAAATCCCACTCGCTAGTCCCCCATTCCTAATATCTGCCTTTCTATACGTCTCTGCTGGGGACCATGACAGAAGCGGCCACCCCTCTCACGATATTCGGGGTAAACGTGGCAGTAGCCTATGACTGGAATGTGGTTGATGTATATCCTCCCTGTGGAATAATTTATACCATGTCAGCCACTGAGATATCGTGCACAGATCTACAAGTGGATGATCGATGTTGCGGCGGATCCGGAGAAATATAACCCCCAGCCAGGCAAGCCCGCTGGAATTACAGTGGAAGAGAAGAAAAAGAATCTCAATCAGATGTTGAGGCAAATTATGGGACTAGGGTAACGGAAGCCCTATTTCTTCACCGTCCTCGCCTGCTTTTTCAATCATCCTTTTTTTTTTTTTTTTTTTCCTGTTCCCATCCTCTCGCAATATATATCCAAATACTGATTGAAGTAGAATCAAGGTTCAAAAAGAGAAAGAGCGATTTGGCGACGCCTATGTGAAGCTCACATCCAGCCACTACATTTATCCGGCTCAGAAGAAAGTAGGAACGGACCAGCACATCTATCGTCAGCTGAATACGACCGACGCTCCACCCCCACCAGACTGGCCGCCTGATTGGGATGAGATCAAGAGAGGTAGGTCAGAAATTACCGTCAACCAGGCCGTAGACTATCGCTATAAACACATCCACGCATGCTGCGACGAACCCAACGTCACGGAAAACTTCTACTGGAGCCCGTATGATCTCCTGGGCCTGTTCCTCTCCTCCATCGGACCACCTCCCCCAGCCGCATCTAAGGACAGATTCTTCCTCCCCTTGACCGCATTGTACGGGCGATGGTGTTCGAAGATCGCATCCGGACAGGCTGATTTCGAAAAACAGCGCGGTATAGACCAACTCCCCACCATGTTCCAGTGCACCTGGCGGGTGGTGGGCCAGCAGGCGGTGACCTTCTTCTTGGGAGCCGTGTCCAAGGGGTACACAGCCTCGAAGGAGCAGAAGGCTATATGGTCACGACTAATGGAGTATACCCGGTTCCAGTTGCTTCCGTTGGGCAACCAGGAGTTTGATCGATGTCCTCACCGGTGGAGAATGGCCAAGCAGAAAGTTTGCGGGAAACAGCCCGATGGTGAAGACATACCCGATAGCAAGCTAACTGCAGAGCAACTGGCAGCAGTCGCAGAGAAGGAGGTCTCGAACAATGTGTCGGGGCAACGGTATGGGAATTGCGCGGAGACATATCCGTATCTCGGTCTCCTGGCGTATGTATATGTCCCTGTCTGTGAGTTCTTGCAAAGTCCACTGATTCAGCAACATCGTAGCGGCCATGCGACATCCTCGAGTTCTGCCAGCGGGTTTGCGTTAAACAGCGCTTTTGTTAGAGAGTGCAACATCACTAACCCAGATGATCTGACCGGGTGGATCGAGAAATTACAGAAGTATTATGAGGACCCTTGTTCTAACTGCGACAAACTTATCGGGGATGTTGCCAACGTATCAAATTTTAAAAAGGCTACCGTCACAGTTACATGACACAGAATGCAGATTTATATTTCCTCGTGTTTCCATATTCCAGCGCCAAACTGCGTCAACCAAGTAGACAAAATAGGTGTTTTATTGGTAAAATGACAAACAACCAAATGCTTTAACGTAAACGATCAGCGGATTGGCCACCCGAAAATAGCACTGTTAGGGGCTTGATATCTCAACACGTACTACGGACATTCATAAGATATCTATTCCCGTCTAGATAAATATAACTGTAGACTATATTTCTATTTTCTGTGGAGTTTTCATCGTATTTTCCCGTCTATAATACAATTTTATACATGAAGAGTACTGGCAGCCACGCTGATGCTGATGTCATGTGTCTGGACAATCTACAAGAAAGCGGTCACAAGGGGCAGTATATTATAGTTCTAACTGTTCCCAAACCCACGCGTCGAATAGAGTGTTTTGTCTTCTTGTCAAGCTTTCTTTCGTAGGTTATGACAGGCGATCTGCTTACAGACGACCTTATAGAGGATCTCAACCTATTTATGTATCATAAATTTATGATCACCACACTGTGAACAGTATAAGGCTTTGCCTAGACTATTTGGAGACGATATATATGCGACACAGGTAGACAGGTAGGCAGTTAAGTTATGGGGACTATGTAGGTAGGTAGACTACTATACTAGGCCCCCAGTCTATCTATGTTGTTCACCATATCCTTGCCTAGTCCAAATATTTTGGTCTGGTATTTCGGTTGACTTGCTACCCCATACATGCCTATAGAAGCATAGCTCGATTAGCTCCCCAAACCTGTCTATTCGGTAGGGTTGGTACCAAACAGCAGGCCCGCCTCCCTCGCCCTTATTCAGAGTTGTTCTACCAGGTTTTGCTATCACGTTTAACACCTCGTCAGCTAATGGTTAGCCGAGGTGTGGGAGTGGGAGTACCCCCTTCTGGATCCCAGTTAAGTGCGAATGTGCGTTTCATTGTAGTATTACCCAGAAACACGGGAGCTTAGCTTTTTCGGTGGGATCTTTTCTATATCGGGGATCAAACCTGCCCGATGTTTGTTTGGAGTTCCTGCTTCCAGATGATGACTAGGAACTCAAAGTTACTTTATCTTTCCGTAGAAAGACAAGCCATACGCTAAGGCACCGGTGGCCTTAATTGCACTGTGAAGAGTGGAAGTCATGATTCGCTATCCGGAGGGTATCGCGCATAGGGTATAGCCTACCCTCCGCCGACCCCTTTGAGGCAGTTTCCACTTGAAAGAGGCGTCGTGCTTGCAGTACACCTTTTATCACTATACGAATCGGCCTAGGGAGACCGCAAACTCACGGCTTGGTATGGTAGGTATGGTATGATTGCGGTGGCGGGAACGAGCAAAGACAGCGGGTATTGAGAGAACTGCATGATGAAATGAGATAGTTGAATTGGTTTGCCTGGTGGCCTTCTTGGCGGGTTGCTCCTGGGATTAAATTTTTTTGATTGTCCGCTTGTCTAATTGCTTGTCTACTTGTTTATATATCAGTGCTGATTTAGATTGCGAGAGAAAAATACAGGCTCTCTATATATTAAGTCTTGGAGTTTTTGTTGCTTGTTTGCTATGGTATCAACATCATCTACCTTCTAGATCTGATATAGATGGTTCCGTATACAATACGAGTATAAGACGTGGCGTAAGCAGTGCACGGTCAGATGCCCCGTAAATAGAGTTAGGGCTAGCAAGACTTGTATAGTAAACAGCTCCATATGTTCGTAGATTGCCCCTAATTTATCTAAACAGGTCGATAAAAGTCTCGGTAAGGAATATGACCCTCCATATCAGGCTGTATATCTAGTTCCTCCAAGATACTGACGCAATGGCCCTCACGGGCCTGACGAGGAAAGGTGGGTTTTCTTTGCATTTCAGTTTCATGATTCCGCCGACCGAGACGTCTGATGCACCATTGCGCGACGAAAAAAGAGTAAAACGTATAACATCACTTTTACCTATGGTATTCTCCCACCGTTCTTTCAAAACGACTGCTCGGCTTTTAAAAGTAACTGTTGGGGCGTTTTCCCACCAGAGTAACTGCGAGAAAGCAACGTCTTGCTTCAAGATCAAGTCATAAAAAGACCCATACGGATACCAGTTCTGACAGGGCTTGGGCCTTCTCGTTAGCCCTGCCCACTCTCCCCATTGCTATCGGAGATCAGGTACCTGGTACCGTTCAGATGCAAGACCCACTCGATGTTCCTCAAACTTGATGTATGTCAAAGTATGAACAGACGGTTGCTGGATCAACATATTACGCCAGCTAGGTTTTACCTTGAGGGAGATTGACCGCTCTTTTGGGCTTTTGACAATTTTGAGACCGACCAGAGATAGCTTTTGGTTTCGTGCCTCTGCTGATGGTGGGTTTGTGCCCTTTTCAGCGACAGCTGTGACGGCAGGAGAGAATGATAGGAAAGCTTCTGTTAATAGAAGATTGCACCGCTTCTCAGCGCGCTCACTTGGAGTAATTGGTTTGAAGAACAGTTCACGTTAAATGGAGGGCGAGTTCGCGATTAATATTCGCCAGGCGCGACATGCGCGCTGAGCCGAAGTCGAGAGGGTCCGCAGGTCCAAGTAAAGTAGAATCATCTCTACTAATTCTGGGCTTTGCATCACTTTATGGCAATCTGTTGTTATGTTCCCTAAGCCTGTCTTACCAGCTTCATCGTGGTCCGACATGGTTGCCTGTTATGTATCGACGGTCAGATCGTTGCGATGCGTGATCCTTGAGATTCGAAGGCATATTTTACAGTCACGTAAAACAGGGTGAGTCGTAATGCTCCAAGCCTCCGTGATGAACATTATAAAGGGTTTGTCTGCTCCGAGCCAGTTGCCCTATTTATCTGGACCCGCCGACAGTAGAAGTACTCGATCAATTGCCACGCCGGGAGGCATCCAAACGATTGGGAAACACGGCCATTGTTGACGAGTGTAGTCTCCACCCCATGTTCCAAACTCTTCCGATCGGTCAATTTCCGCTTTCCTAACTTTGGGCCTGGAAATAACTATCAAAATATACCTGGTACCTTTGCCCCGCCATTTGACTTATGTGGCTTCTGTCGTGGGTGTAATAAAACTGTACAGTATATCTTTTCAGTGTTTGTACCGACGGGGCGTAGTTCACTGGTAAAGGTACAGAGGAGAGGTTAGTTCGACCTTCAGCAGTTCCTCAACCTTTCAAAAACGCACTGCCTAGCACGTAACGAATCAAGGTTAGGGCAATGGGCGTTTGACTTTTTTATTTTATTTTATTTTTTTATTTTTTAATTTTTTTTCCTTTGCTTACATTTCGCGATGTAGACTGCCGTGGGCGGTATTTTAGGTTATTTTCTGACTTGAAAGCCGTTGTTGAGCAGTGTGTACCATTAAAGCAAATGGCCCTTTCAACTTCGTAAAGGCCTAAACTCCTGTTTGGCAGGGGCGATAATGTGGATGACTCGGACTGTCCCACTTACATGATCGGGAAACATATATCTTTTGTGCCAGTTCAATTTTAAGTTGGAGTCCAGACAACGACCTTGTAAGCAGAACTCTCCAGATTTGGTTTGCGATATAAGAAAGATACGAGGACGTGGGAACGCGAAAGAACTATCTAACAATGGCTAAGCCCGTAACCATTCGGTCAGTGCAATTCAAATGGAGGTTGTGTGCGGGCTAATGCAATGTCATCTTCGTCATGAGATTTTCCAAGACTCAAATCAAGGCCAGCATCCAACGGATATTATCAGCTATTCTTGTCTCGGCGCTACAGGGTGTGAAAATTGGCGAATCTTTGTCTGGCAGGCATTGGTCAAATAACATGGTCCCAGTGTCTACCCTTTGCTGAAATACCTTTGTATGGCTTCGCACACAGAATTCAGGAACGGGACCAATCTCTAGCAGGTGAATTATGACAAAGATAACATGCGTACAGAAAACCTGCTACGCCATCTCATCGTTCTAGCACCCTCAGTGCAAGTCCTTAGTACCCAAGTCGAGAATTTCGCATGCTAAAATATTGACATCCAAATAGTATTATCGTAATCAACATTGCCATCCACACTCTCAATCCGGTCACTGCACGTGCCGAAAACACGATCCCACACGCGTGTTTGCTTGCCGTAGTTATGGCTTTTCCGCCATCCTTGGCGGTGATGAAGGTCGTGATCTTCAATGACGAGTTCGGCATCAAACATCCTCATAAGCCAGGTCAGTGGGTTCGGAGGCGATGCATGAAGACGGAGACCACTGTGCCCCGCCAGCTCGGCAAACATAACGTAAAGCTGGCAGATATACCACTCGTAGAACCCCATCGGGAAGCCCATGAGTTTCATCGTGACATAAGTCATCAACGGGATTCCCGCGATATCAAAAAATTCTTGTTCCGAATCGGCGTAAATCGCGAGCAGCGGGTTCGGATGCTTCGTTAGATGATGTGTGCGGTGATACTTCCAAAGTCCATTGACATCGTGCATGATGCGGTGATACCAATAGAACCAAAAGTCAAGAATGATGCCATATAGACTGACTTCCAGTGGAAGCCATCGCCAGCTCAACGAGCCCGGTGTCTCACTCCGATGATAGCTAAGAGAGACCGTCATCAACGGACGCACGAAGCCCGCCAGCATGACCGATGTTAGGGTCTTCGAAACACCCGCGTCTGGCACACCATCCCGCTCATGTTGATCACCATCCAGGAAGCCATATGTATGTCCCAACTCTCGAAGGTTGCGCAATTCGCGGGTCGTGAACACCCTCGACGCATAGTAATAGAAGCCGAAGGCAATGATCGGACCGACGTTTTGCCCAGTGAAGTATACGTACAATTGGTGAAGCAGAAGAGGAAGGCCGGCGTGAACGATAATCCAGAGGTTAAGCGACCAGTCGGAGACGTAGGGTACCTTGTCTTGTTTGGAGTGGACCGGAACCTTCCTGTCAAGGTCGACGTGGTAGACGTTGGCGCGCTCAAGGATTTTATGGGATACGGTCCACTGGCGCCGGTCCCATCGGCGCCAGGTGGATATCATCGATTCTTTTAGATTCGGGTGGGTACTCATGGTAGTCTAAACGCTGCCTCTATATGACATGCTTGGCGTCGGGGGAGGCGGACGGGACCACGAAGCATTTTATAAAGTTGTGTCGTTGATTTTCACGCGATTTCCATAAGCCATAAGGCCGAGGCCGTAATGTTTTCGTAAACCGAGGCTTATATTTTGTCGTAATTATTATTCTGCCTTCACCCATATCCATATGTGCTTGGCTGATCGCATCCCCAAGGTTTGGGTAGTCAACGGCGAGTGGAGACTCGCGGTGGTTGCCTAAAAGGGAGTTAGAGGCTCGATCAGCAGATCCCTTTTCAACCAATCGTGGATTACGAAGTCTGGTAAGGCATTGATCATCGGCGCCTGAAAGTTGGGGTCAAACACTCCCTAGAGTAAGCTGGAACACTCTAAGCTCCTCTTCCACCTTCATAAATGGATGGCCAGCCTGAATGTAACCTGATTGAACCGGGCAGCTTATAATATGATACGTAAGCAATAACAAGCAATAATTATGGAGAGGACTGGAAGAGTTTTGGTAAATTTAACTAGTTAACTAAGTAGTTAACAGTTAACGTATTTCCCGGGTCATCCGGCCACCCGACCGCCCTTCTAAAATTGAAGC
>MBFL02000158.1:0-79075 GCA_001696595.2 Aspergillus hancockii | reverse complement strand
GGGGGGTATATGGGCTGTATATACTTTGGATGCGTAAAAAGGCCATGAATCATGAACCAAACAGACCTTAGAACAAGAATATCATTTGCAGAAAGCCGCATCAGTGTCCATCCGTAATTCCCCTTTCTACCTCCAACTGTTGCCTCTTTCTATTCACTTCCCACCACCAACGACTTGTTTCATCCATTCCATTATCCGGGTCTTCATGCCACGGCTTTTTCGCAAAGATGTAGTGGACGTTCTTCACCTCTTCATCCCTCCAGATCTCATCATGCACCCCTACCCACCGTAACGTCTTTAGCGCATTATATACATACGGCAGTGTCATCCATCGACCCCGAAACACTTCTGATAGAAGCTCCTGATCCGGGAAATCGTATTTTTCTGTGCGCTCAGGAACGTGAAGAGCAGCCTGGATCTCCACCCAAGCTGATAAACTAGGGCGCACAACTAATAAACCACTATTGAGCATGCCGACACCGGCCGTTGCAGGGGCGCCGGATGTCTGCGCCTGAACGGGATCAGAGTGCTGAGCTGTGAAGGCGCAGTTCGAGGGGATCCTTTGTTAGAGCGAGATTTGCGTTAGCCAGTATCTTTAGAAAACCGAAGAAGGAAGAAAGGGTCCATAAGACAGAGGTTACCATGTCTCAGGATAATGCGACTTTTTCAACGGATTACAAGCGCATGCATGACTGGCCGCAAACACCGTCTCCTTCGTCTTGTCTTCCATATCCGAACTCAGCGGCACGTCCATCAGCTCGTCCATATTCCTCCGCACTAACATGTCTCCGTCTAAGAGGACGATGCGCTCATACTCCACCAGCGAAAACACGACTAGCTTGTTCCATGTTTCCTGGAATCGCGGGTCCTGGAGGTAGACTTTGCTTTGGCCTGGTTGGACGCGGGGAACGGCTTGGGTACGGATTCCGCGCGTATGAAGCGCTGTTAGGCCTTCGGTGGGGAAGGTGGAGGTGTAGAATGCGATGAAGGGGTAGGCGGTTTGGGTGGTTTGGAGGGAGTGGGAGAGGGTTAGGATTCCGGGGAGGTAGGAGAGGTTAGTTATTAAGGAGGCCCAGACTTTCTCTATCAGTTTTCAGTAGGATTAGCTTTGGTTGTGTGAGCTTTGGTTCTTTGTTTGGAGGTGTGAATGTGTGTAACGTATACCAGGGGATTAGATATTTGAATGGAAGCGATCGGAGCTTGTTGGTGCTTACCTCGTTTTGGGGGCGGAGTTGATGAAGGTGGTTGTTGGATCATTCTGATAATTGACTGCTCGATTGTGGTTCGATTGATGATTACGGTCTTGGACGAAGGGTTGAAGTCAAGGAGTTCGTCTATCGGAGGCTAGAGGGGTTGATTGATCATCCTTGTGGGGGGGCTTCTTGTGAATCTAATTTCTCTGATGGCGATCTTATCAGGGAGCTTTACTTTAGTCATCCGATCCAGATCTAATCTCCGCTTTTAAATCCAGAGGAAAGGACGGAGTACTAAGAGTATACAAGAAATTACAGAAATCATCGCCCGATACTCGAGTGGATTGTAATATTTCAAGTGAGATTTCACAGTCATTCTACGTCATGTGCCCAACCACTTCCCGGTTTCAATTGTCTGCTCCTATCAGCTTGGTTTGGCCGTCGTCCGTCTCCAAGTACTGGCACTGATGTAGAGTCGTCCAGGAGTATGTCCGTATCGAGCAAACAGACATTATCCTTGCCAAAGGCAGGACAGATCAGTAACAGCCTAGGTTGACAAGAGAAAAAACGGTTACTCCAAACCGCTCTGAAGAGGAGTGGTGGTTAGATAACTACCACCGTAGAAAACCGAGGTCCAGCGTACTGGTCAGACGGGAGTGACCAAAAGGCCTTTTGATGTATCGCAGCCGATACAGAGCTTATCCTTTGGGGAAAGGATTTCAAGGCATGGTCCTCGCCTTGCGCTCCACCTGACAGCGCGAATGCATTGTATAGCTTCATCGAAGCAAAAAGAAAGAGAGAGGGAGGGAGAGAGGGGGTCATGGACAATTAATATGTTCGATTGGGTATCTCTAATCTCCATGGTTAGACACATACATATGCTATGCTTCTTGTGTAAATAGGGGTCTAGTGCCATGGAAGTCTCGCTGCTTCATTGTCGACTCCGCTTCTGCATCGATCTCCCTTTAGCTGATGAACGAACGTGGATTCAACGAATTGCAATATATACCTTGTGCTTCACACTACTCCGAAAATGAACCATCTACTGAGATATAATGACTGCTGAGAGTGGGTGCAGATAGATAGAAGTGGCCCTGTTTCACAGGATCCATATCTCAAACGTGTGAAGTCGTCATTGACTAAGTAAAAATTCGCGCCCGCTTAATAGGACTCCCCATTTGAAGAGATTGGTTACCGCTGGTCATCCCACTCAGTAGCCGGTCCATTCCTTCAACGTCAAGTTCACCACGGCGAAGCATGAGTTGATCGGTTTCTGCGGTCAGTGTGTCGTTCACTGAACCCCGAGGCACAGGAGATTCAGCTGGCTCACTTAGTCTTGGTGCTAGGATTATGATTCGGTGTTCTGCGGTGAGAATGGTATCGAATCCTCCTTCCGCCTGGCGAGCATGGCGGAAAGCCGCAGGTAGGTGTCCAATGCCCTTCAATTGTTCTCCCATCAAAGTGATGTTTTGAATAGCAGAGACTCGGCAGCGATTAGACGCATCAAAAGTTCCAGTCACCTTCACAGCATTCCGCCACAATGATAGCAGACTTGGGATGACAGCACTCTGGTTGCCGTGTCGCAGCAGAATCGACTCGTCAGGTAAGGCATCACGGTAGGAATTAATTTGGTAGACGGAAATTTCCCCGCACAAAGACGGAATGCTTGTTCCGACTGTGGCCCCTTTCAGCAAAGTATCTTCGCGCACACGCTTAGTATGGGGTGTCAAGGGCGCAAATCTGGGACGCTGTTCTGTGGTAGGCGCGCCTGCTTCAGGCCGGTTTCCAGATAGCGGACTCAGAATCCGACCACTGACAGAAAAAGCAGTCAAAGATCCTCCAGTGACCCCTTGTACACTGGATTGACGCTGGAGTGGGCCCTTCATAGCTCCCGGTCCTGCCCCTTCGATATCCCAGACACCCCATTCACCATCCGCCATGAGAACCATAATGGCTCGTCCACCAAGCACCCAGCCCGCATTAATGACAGATTTGCGCCGGGGAAGCCCAGAGGGGGTCTGCTCAAACCCGGGATAGAGACTGATCAGCCACTTTCCCTCTGTTTCTGACGTCTCGAAATCGTTTTGAGGACTTGAAGACCTGCGCGTGACTTTGGATGGTTTCGTTGAGAAGCATGAGTAGATCTTGACACATCCGCTATTAAATGCGACGAGTAATGTTGAGTGGCGCGGTGACGGATAGGATGATGGGTTGAATGCGATGCTTTGGGCAGGGGTCGGTAAATAACGCCGCTTTGTGTCAATATCATCGCCAAATTGATAGAGTACTTCACCACGACTTGCCTCCTCTACGATCGAAATTCGGTGTATTAAAAGCAGACCCGACGACTCTGCGGAATGAGTGGTCACCAGAAGATCCCATCGTCCTGAGCCATTGGCATTGGATCCGCTTTCGCTTCGACCTAAATCTTGATCTTCTTGCTGTTGACTCTCTTGATAGGTGAACGTAATACTGACTCCCCGTGGGATCTCTTGGTGCGATATTCCCCCGCTGATTGAGAATGTCTGTACCCACGAGGAGACATCGAATAGGGCAGGATGAGGGGGAGCCAAGGGTAGTGTCACAACCCGGGTGGAAAGATCTGCGCACACCGCCGAGATAACCATATGATTCTTCAGGATTGGTGGGAACGGATCGAGGGATGAGCGTGCGGCCTCAGGAACAATGCGAGGAACGGCTAACTCCAAGACTCTGGTTCCAAGGGGGATGTCGATCTGGCGCAGCACACTTTCGAATGGGAAGACGGGATCAACCTCCGGTTCTTCCTCTTCAAATTCATAACTTGGTTCTTCGATCCTGGGGAGCTCTGCAAGGCTTTCGTCATCAGAATCGATGATCATAATGGCATCGTCGTTGCCGCGGTTGGTTTCCTCTTGGGACTTGTCTTTCGGAGCTGACGGCTTCTTGTTTGCGAACGGTCTTCCACCTCTCCAAATAACTTTTAATCCATTTTCATAGCCATAGATAATGATCGAGGAGCCATTAGGGGCGAGAGCTGGGTAGCCCTTGGCGGTGTAAACACGGTGAGGGAGTTGGTAGCTATACGAGAAGGTTATTGTGAGCGCGGGTCATCTAAGTTGAGACAATGGCTAGTTACCTTAACTGTAGACCGTCATCACTAGGCCGGGCCAAAGGCCTAGAGGGAAAGGAGGGCATGTTGCTTGAGAGTGCGATTGCTGGCCTGAAAAGCTCTCACAGCGGAAGGGTGACCTCAATTCCACCCGTAGAGCAAAATCTGCAAATTGAAAACTCTTAAGTTAGATTATGCGATCGCTAGCGATGATAAGTGTGTTTAAATTCAAGTCTAGTCAGGCTCTAAGGGTGGTGGAACCGAAAAGAGAGGAAGATGAAGTTGTTTGGGCAGTGTTGCGGAGAGCAAAAAGCAGCTGATCAAAGAAATGGGCTTGAAAGCTCCGCCGCGTCCAGCGCGTCAACCCACCAGGCATTTCCCACGCCGCACGCCGAATATTGACACAGCGCTCAACTTGATCTTAGCTCACTTGAACTCGATAGTCCAGATGGACAATGAATATGCTCTCGCTCCTGGCTCCCATTGCCAGTGATTCTACGACGACATCTATTGATTCGCGCTGATAATGGCTACTGTTCGATCCCTTGGCCTCCACCAACCCTCGGCCATACCTTTTCTCGTCGCAGAGGGGCTGTTACCTCCCGATCCGCCCGAAAACCACTATTCGTGGACAACTAGTGTCGATGTAGGCCTCACTGGCCCTGTTGAGGATGAGATCGTCTGGACGAAGAGCTGCGTGGTCTGGTCTCGTGCGGGGGTGGTGAAGAGGGTGTACCGGCTAGAACTCGAAAAAGAGGAGATTAGACATGCTCTTCTGACAAACTTTTCGGTCGGTCAGATCAAAAGATCCAATGGCAATGCCTCACAAGCGGTGAACGAAGGACAAGCAAGGACGAGCAACGAACCTGGCCGGAGTCGCGGTTTACAAGGTCAACAAACCGGGGAAGAATCGAGACTGGCGGCCTCAGGTGTGACCTGGAATCTACGTGGTCGAGATGCCCAAGGGGCCAAAAACTCCGAGTCGACTAGAGCATTAGTTGTGGTCCTCAAGTCTCAAGCTCACATCTTCTTCCTGGCGGGCAACAGCCATGTCGTTCCTTTACCATTCGAGGTGGATTCGGTATTTGCAACCCCCAAGGGCCTCCTATTTCAAAGGAAAATGTATGAGGAGGATAATAGGGATACGAGTCTTTATCCAATGGCGCCCCCCAATTCGTTCATATCGTCCTTGCCTACGACCTCAGACTTCCGTGCATCACAGTCCCTAGGAATCCCTTCTAGTAAAGGCAAACGGCCATCATTGACCGTGTCTCCTGCCCGAGGCACAAGTCTACGGTCACCGCGCAAACAGGCCGACTTGCCTAGGGTGTTCTCCCTCGTGGACCCCCATTCTGAGATGGGACTTGTTGTGACCAATCAGACTTCTCGTTTTCTACAGAGTAGTGTCACCAGCAGGCCTTCTGGATTGGATGCTCTAGACGCAGCAGATGAGATTATCTATGTTTCCCCCAGGGATGAGCTTTTAGAGTCTAATAGGAACCTGATTAGCGGCCCTCTAATCCTTGTGGTAACTGTCAATATCAACACAGGACTGTACACTATTTGGACAGCCCGTTACAGAGAGGATGAAACTGGTCCCTCGTCTAAGAAGTCAGGACGGCGTGAGACATGTGGTACCTGGTCCAAGCGACGTAGTTCGCATATCGGAATGGCAACAGGAACAACAACTCCAGGGGCTCGTCCGTCTACCGCCAGGGAGAGCTTTGGTCCTAGGAGCGATAATTGGAACACATCGGGCATGTCTCACTCGCAATACTCTACTAACGGAAGATCAGATGAAGATGATCTTGCTTCTAAATTAGGCCAGGATTTCGGGGATATTGGAGTCCCGCTTAAAACCTCGAGGCGAGTTAGCTCTCTTCTTGCTCGAGCCGACCTTGCAACTGGCCAGGATAGGATAACCTTCTCAGACCTTGCTACAGGAAGCCAATCAAGTTCTATGCCTCCTGGAAACTTCCGGCAGTCGATTGGTGCCGCAAGCAGCCGCGGAAGCTTCGGTTTCAATCCCAGAGCTTCTCTACCGCCTGGAAATGGCTCAGTCTATAGTGCTACGACCAGCTTTGCTGATGCCCCTGTTGACAGGCTCCTAGAGGAGCTCAACAGTGAAAACTTATTTGAAGGTTTTGAGAACATGGATCTCAAGGAATCCTCATCGGGTCTTCCAGAGGAAGTTCTACTGTCAAAAGTTGATAGTTTTTCTTCCAAATTCTCTGGCAATTTTCAAACTCCGTTCAAATCGAAGCCATCCGGAAAGCCAAAGATTATGACCGTGTGTCCCTCAGAAGGCGCAAGCTCGCAGAGCGGAAACTCGGCCACTCTTGCTCTTTGTGTTGTAGATCAATATGCCAAGTCCATGACGGTCGTTAACTTGCGAGCAGACAGAGTCTCCCTCCTAAAGAAAGATTCCGTATTCTCCAAAAGAACGAAGAAAAGAAAAGGCCCTGATGAACGATCTTTACTCGTTCAGGCGACTAGTGTACAACACTTTTCCGGCATATGTGATGCTTGCAAGGTCGTTGATGGTGAAATCTCACGGATCATGACCTTGAGCACAACAGACAACGGACAGCATCGGTTGCTTTTACAAACCCCTTGGAGCAGCCAAATCACTGTTGACGTCCCAAAGAAACTTATGTTGTATGAACCGTATGGAGTCTCAGCTACTACATGTATAAACCGCCCGAGGGAAAGTGGCATGAACCGACTCATGACTGATACTTTCACAATTACCGGTCTAGATTACGCTACCATCCAGGGAAAGTTTGATCTGATCGACTCTGAAATGCGAAAGCATAGGTTGCAGATTCAAATGGAGCCCAGCAATGAGCTTGTCAAAAGCGTGTTTAGGATTTGTCGATTTGTTCTGCCTGACACAGAGAAAGCTGGAGACGGTATTTTAACGGCCTGGTGGGAAACCGTGAGATGGCTCCGCGAAAGGGAAACAACCGAAAGAGATCTCGAGTGGACCGCTATGGTGATGGTATTGTTCGCAATGGCAGTACCGTTTATCAATAATGACCAGGCGCGACCACCTACGCAGCGCACACGTAGAAAGAAAGCTCTGCTACGGTCCAGTAGCGGAAGCCATGTGGATCTGGAGAGCTGGGAGACGATGTTAGATCAAGAGTCAGGCTCAGCTGGTGTTGTGGCACCATGGATGAACAACAGCTCGTGGGGATGGATTATCGAGCAAGGCACTGACGAGAATAATGTCGCACGCTCCAGAAGAAAGTCCATGAAGTCCGAGCAAGCAGGCCTGGACCAGCCAACATACCACAAAAACTCTTATCTGCTACGATGTGCAGCTTTGACCCGTGAGTTCTTGCGAACCCCACAAGGTATCGCAGCTGTGGGCTCAGACAGCCATCTCCCAACGGCGCTTTCCTACAGCCAGAGTCTACGGCAAACAACTCTATGTACAATACTAGTCGGGCTACACCTACTTCGTGAAGAACAAAAGCTGTCAGTCTGCGAAAGTGAGGAGTCTCGTAAACAAATGGGTCTACTTGCTCCAGTTTTAGCCCAACTTGGAGGATGGCTAGGGTGGAATTCTTGGACTTGGTCTGAAGATGCTTATTATGGCACCGAAATCGGTAGTATTGACCGTTGGCAGTTTGAAGATAGCCGAATCTCGATGCTGGATGTACCCCATGAATTGCTCACCCCCCCTTCTGTGTTCAGCTACCTTGAAACTGCGTGGCGTCAGTCCTCCTCGCCATTTTTCACCCTCCTGAACCTAGTAACCGGGTCAGAACGCGCCCCGCGAAAGGGGAGGTTGTGGCAAGAATGCTTTATGCTCACCCCAAGGACGTTGGCATTGGATGGTTTCCTCTCTGAAGTGCATAATGTCTCGACGTCTCTCGATCGGATTAAACTTCTTCATCGTTGGGGTTTCACTAGAAGCATCATCGAAACATTCCCAGAGGGTGTTAGTACACCCTTGTACGAAGTTATTATGCGATCTCAAATACATGCTTCGACGTCGTGGAACTCGACTCTTTTAGAGCTGATAGATCGCGAAGATCTCCGCATATCGATGTGTTCTCACAACCCATTCACGCCGTCAGCGCCGTCACAGCCTACCCTATCGCATGATGCGGTTCGCGATGTTCACCACATTGGTATCTCCGCCTTAGACATCGACACAATCAATTCTTTCGAAGCATCTGCCGAGGCAGACAGGTTCTCTGTGACCAAACTGATTTTCCGTGAGGACAAACGTTTCATTGAAGCCGCCAGACTGCTGAATCAGTCCAAAGCTCCTGCAGCAGAGTGTATTCCAGAGCCCGATTGGAATGATTCAGACTTACTGGAGGCGCAGAAAGAAGTGGTACAGCTTGTGACGCTACGAACATTGTCCATTCCAATAGGACGCGCCATGCTGGCGTTCAGTGGGCGACTTCCTTTGCTAACCGAAAAACTCCCGATTCCATCATTCTCGCTGCAGTGTGTCATGAAGCCTTCAAATGTAACGATAAGCGCGGATAGGGCTTCATTCAGCGAGGAAAAGGTATGCTGGGCCTTCTTCCATAATGGTGTTTCTACAGGTCTCGCAGTATCCAAGAATTCTAAGGGCATCGATACCTCGTGGATTCTGTTCAACAAACCGCAAGAGCTCACGAACCGGCACGCTGGTTTCTTGTTGGCACTGGGTCTCAACGGTCATCTAAAGTCACTAGCGAAATGGGTGGCTTTCAAGTATTTGACACCCAAGCATACAATGACCTCTATTGGTCTATTGCTGGGTCTGTCAGCGTCGTACCTGGGTACAATGGATACATTAATTACCCGGCTCTTGTCTGTCCATGTGACGAGAATGCTCCCTCTTGGTGCTGCCGAGCTGAACCTGTCTCCACTAACACAAACCGCCGGCATCATGGGAATTGGCTTATTATACTGTGGTTCTCAGCATCGAAGAATGAGCGAAGTGATGCTATCGGAGATCGAAAACGTGGATCAGGAGGAAAGTTCCGCAGGTCGAGAGGATCTGCGTGACGAAGGATACCGCTTAGCTGCCGGGTTTGCTCTTGGCTTTATCAACCTAGCAAAGGGAAAGGATCTGAGAGGAATGCGAGATATGCATATTGTGGAACGGCTGTTAGCTGTGGCGGTAGGGACGAGGAACGTTGAGATAGCCCACGTTCTTGACCGGGCTACTGCCGGTGCAACAATTGCCTTAGCGTTCATCTTCATGAAGACGAACGATGAAGTTCTAGCCCATAAGATCGATATTCCTGACACTTCAGTACGCTACGACTATGTCCGACCAGACCTGTTCCTTCTTCGTACACTTGCCCGGCATGTCATTATGTGGGATAGTATTCGATTTAGTGATGAATGGTTCGTTCAAAGCCTTCCAGGGATCTGGCGCCACCGATACCGTCTAACAGGTGTTCGCCGACTGAAAAGCGAAGATATGCCTTTTTTCAATATAATCGCTGGTCTTTGCTTCACGCTTGGTCTCCGCTATGCGGGGTCCGCTCAGTCGGCGGTGCGCGACATGCTTCTTTCATATCTTGATCAGTTTATTCGCATCTGCAGACTTCCAGCTGTCAACTACGACGGAAAACTCACGCGGAACTCCGTCCGGCACTGCCAGGACGTTGTGGCGCTCTCGGCAGCAACAGTAATGGCAGGGACGGGAGATTTGGTATTGTTTCGGCGCTTACGCTCTCTGCACGGGCGTGTGGAAGCCGATACACCTTATGGCAGTCATATGGCAGCACATATGGCAATTGGGCTGCTTTTCCTTGGCGGAGGCAGTTACACAATCGGCACATCTGACCTGGCTATAGCTTCACTCATCTGTTCCTTATACCCGGTTTTTCCGACAACCGT
The DNA here is from genome assembly GCA_001696595.2 of Aspergillus hancockii. Taxonomy (NCBI): domain Eukaryota; kingdom Fungi; phylum Ascomycota; class Eurotiomycetes; order Eurotiales; family Aspergillaceae; genus Aspergillus; species Aspergillus hancockii. The sequence goes on along the minus strand of MBFL02000158.1, from coordinate 68,932 downwards.
GCTTGACAATAAATGCCACTTGCAAGCGTTCCGCCACTTATGGGTTCTCGCTGCTGAGCCGCGCTGTTTAATTCCTCGAGACATCGATTCCCGCCGGCCTCTATCCATTCCGATCACAGTGACGAGCACGAACGGTAGTAGCCGGAAAGTTACCGCACCTTGTCTCTTACCTGAACTGGCGTCAGTTGTCAAAGTAGAAATCCATAGCACGGATTACTGGCCTCTGATACTGGACTTTACGCGCAGCCCTGCGCTCCGAGAGAAGTTCCGACACGGCGACCAGTCGGTCTACCTACGACGGAAAGCGACGTACAACCCAACCGGCTCCTCTGCGTTTGTTTCTACGTTATCGGGACTCAGCCAAGCACAGGATGTCCTTCCCTCGTCTACATCCGCATCCACCCACGGCAAGGGACTACCGCCTGCGGCATGGCCGAACCTTGCTACACTGCTCTCCGAAGCGGCTACTCCTATTCCTCCATCGCCCCCATCACAGAGCATATGGGAGTGGATTTTCAACCTCGAATCGCTACAGGGAGTAGACGTCCGAGAAAAGGCTCTCGTCCTACCCTCGTCCTACCCGGCACGCACTCGCAACTCAGACTCGAGCGTCGTCTCCTATGCGCCATGGTTACGTCAGTCGGCGGTTGACAGCAAACTCGTCCTTGAAAACACGTTACGGGAAATCATACAGGCAGCACGAGGTTGTGGTGGCGGTCCTGATGAGGTTCGTGATCGAGTCTGGCAGCTACGGCTGCTATTTAACTGGGTCGATTCTCTTTCCGATGAACTTATGCAAGAGGTCGAAGAAGAAACTAAAACATCAGAGGTTCAACCCATAAAGACAGGGCAATCAGATGGGTTATGGCTACGGCGGGATTTTGTGGAAGAGGCACGCTGGAAGGTTTGGGGCGTTCAGACTGGGGATTATGCTTAATGGGTATGCTCTGTGGCGCTTATATTTTATATGCCATACGTTTTTCGCCCACTCGTGTTGTTACTACTGCCTGTTAATGTCGGAGCTTCTACATAGCATAGCCAGGAGGATTATAGACTACATGATTGAATGCTATGAAAACCAGAAAACTCCATATCTGGTCAACGTATTTGTCTTCATTATATTTTCATTAAGCGAGGGCATTCGGTGCGGACGTAAATGTATCTCTTCTTCTTTACATCATCCGTTGGTTTGTGAGAAGAGATACTCGGAAAAGATAACAGGACTTATTGTGATCTAATGGTTCCCACCTTCAAGACCCCCCGGTCTCCACCTCCACCCATCTGCCAAAGCCATACGCCCTCAACAGCCCAGGCAGTAGCGCTTGCATGGCGACCAATGCCTCCTTTAGACCCAGGTGCGTCCAGTCCTTGCTTCGGCTCCTTTGCTGCCGCAGACTCCTTTTCTGCACGCGTTGCTCCAGTCGATGTACCATCTGCTTCAGCTAGCATAGCAGCGACCGCACCCTCATGTTCAATGGCAGACCACAGACCCTCAACTAGTGTGCTGCCGCGGGATCCAAATTGACCTTTCCCAAGACGGAAGAGGATGCGCCCAAGGACCTGCCATGCGATACACCGCTGAGCAGGGAATGAGGAGCGGCTAAGGATAGATATTTCAGGAATCGTATAGCCGGCGGCATGAGGGTCTTTGCCATGGTGGTGAAGGCCTAAATTAGTCGGGAGAGAAAGTGCAGTGCTGGGTGAGAGCAGTGTCCCCAAGAAGGAAAACCGGAGCGCGGAGGGGTGGACGGCTTCGGCTTCGCTAGCAGGATGATAGGCTGATGCGGAATCCGGAGCATCGGCTTCTGCAGAAGGCGGTTGTAGCCAGGAAAGAGCGGACGGGTCGTGGGCTATGTTTGGGAAGTAATGGGCCTGAAGGTCTGATAGAAACGATGGTGATGACGGGTCGAGATTGGGCATATGGTTCGACTGTGACGGTGGAGTTGGGAAGTGGACTGAGCTGGGGAGGGGGGATTCAGAGGCAGAGAAGATGTCATCGGGAGTTTGTGCAGGAGGTAGATCATCTCGTTGAATCCGATCATCTTGGGAGGCTGAAGGTTCAGGTCCGCAAACGGGTTCGGGACGAAGAGCCGCTACTTCAGCGGGGTTTGTCTGATGTTCAGACGATGAAGGATTTGACGAAGAATCAGGCTTCACTTCATCAGAATCGATGCGTGCTCTGCGGAGAAATCGTTCAAGCAATGCAGGATCCATGGATTCCATTAGCTCCTCGCGTTCTTGCTGAATCTGGACATCGGACATGGAGGCTAATTGCCGCCGATTGTCAGTATCGATAACTGTTTTCTCATCACTTTGACCGGTAACTGTGGACGAAATAGTGGATGAAGCTTCTCGGTGCTGCTTGAAAGCGGACTGCTTTTTACGACGACGATGGGCAGGAAACCCGGCTGCAGCAGGTTTTGGCGGAGCTGGAGCGGCGGTGGGCGAGCGTTCGCGGATCTCACCGATTAGACCAGGAATGGAGATGGAGGAATCTGGGGGGGCAGATGGAGACTGATCATCATCAGAGTCTAGATCAACAACAAATCGTTCACCACGAAATGCCATGGTGGTTTGTCAATATGAAGTATTCGAAGCGTTTCGATAGCAGTTCTACGAAGCAATCAGACTGATTTGTTTTCTCGGAGATAAGTCCGGAGAGACAGACTAAGATCAGCTAAACCTTTATCGGGAATGGTATGAAGGACGAGTCAGCATGCGGCTCAAAAGCTAAATGGGGCTGCGCTAGCCTATATAAAGGATAGCGCATCACCTGATATAGTTTCCAGTTTGGGGAACGCACGTCCGATCATCTGATTTGAATCTGGAGTATAAAGAAGATCAATATATCAAAGTAGGAGACGGAGAATCTCCATGCCTCCCCAGCTCTGGTGAGGGGGTATCTGGATTGATTAATACTTCTATATAAATGTATATATCTATTTCATTGCTATATTCATGAAATGATCAATATCATCTAATGTGCCTCTCCTCAAACAATAACCAAGACCTTCCTCAATGGGGTTCAAACCGATCCCTGCGTTTCGGCGACCTTATTGTTTCTACCGACCGAACAAAAAAAGGGAAAAATTTTTTTTTAAAAAAAAGAAAAGTTTTTTTTAAAAAAAAAGTATTAAAAAAAGGTTCCGATATGATGAGTGAATCCGAAGAACATCAGAACTCAGTTCATGACTGACAAAACAACCAGGTCAGAATGATTTCTTTCCTCCATCTTCTGGTCTACTTATGCTTCTACACATCCCCTCCATTTCCCCCAATTTCCTCCAACACATTTCCATCCCAAAGTAAATTCATTTATTACATTGTAACCATATATACTTCGCCCTATGGTTTTTTCCCTTTGCTGTTCCCCCTTCCCTCCTAAGCTACCCTACTAAGAATCTCTTGACTTTATCCGTTCCTCTCTGCCCGAGAACAAGAACTGAGAATCTCTCCTCCCCTTTTCTCCTCTCATTTCTTTTCGTGTTCTCTCTTCTCCCAAAACCTCATCCTTTTTTTTCTCTTTGTGTTTCTCCATCACCATTTCTCTTTATCATTCATCCACTTTATTTTCTTGCTAGTTAATTTTTCTGTTATATTTCTATCTGATTTCTCTTCTTGTCTCAAGGAGAGGGAAAAGAACAATTAATCAATCTTACTCCTATACTCTCTAACTACGTCGCTTTCTCTATCCTTGAGGCATCTTTTCTCGATGCTCTCTCTCTAAAGCCTTTTCTCCATCATGTCCACCGAGCCGGCCATACGGACGGCTCAGGACGATCTCGAGTCACGCACTCCTATCGACCAACCCCCCCGCGAAACTCGTCCTCGACGGTCGCGTCGCAAGAAGGACGAGGGGCAGGACGTTGACCGAAAGGACAATAACACCAAACACACCAAATCAAAGACCAAGGACAAGGAGAAAGAAAAAGAAAAAGAAAAGGAAAGAGAGAGGGAGAACGACAGGGAACTAGACAAAGAGAATCATAAGGAAAGTAAGGATAAGGACAACCGCGATAAAGAGCACGACCCGAAAGAATCGAAACGCGGCAGTCGTCGCCAGAGGGACAAGTCTTCGTCCACGTCGGCCAATCCTTCCAATTCCTCCTCCACTCACGCTCGAAAGAAACCTAAGCTAGAAGCAACGCCGCCGGACCAGAGTCCCAGTGCTCCGGCGGCTTCTGCAGCTTCCACCCCAGCTCCTACGACTACTGCGGCTACGGGTCCTGCTTCGGCTGCTCCTGCAGCTTCAGCTTCAGCTCCGGCTCCAGTTCCAAGTACCCCCGCTGCCAGTCCTCCAACGTCGTCGGGTTCTATTCACCTCTCCCAAACTCACCTGCAGCAGCAACATCGTTCTCCATTGCACCTATCCCCCTCACTGCCACCCTCATCACACCCGACTCCACCGCCCGCTGCCCTTGCTCATCCATCATCTTATTCGGCGATGGCTCCCGTAGGGCCTCCGCGGCCTCAATCTCAGCCACCACCTCCCCCACCGACTCGGACAAGCGGTCAGAACTTCGACCCGATTCGGTCCGCCTTCGATACAGCTTCCCCGGCTCCAACTCCGGGGCCAAAATCGACCTTCAGTCCTCCGGCGCGTCCTCTCTCCCCCCGCCCGCAATTCCGCGCGAGCGCCTCGCCTGCCATAGCGAGCATCATTGATCCTCCAACAAGCACCGCACCACCGGTCTATGCTCCCCGTCCATATGCTTCTCCCAATCATGGCGCATCTATATACTCTCATTCCCCGGTGGCCACGGCGATCATCGCTCCCACGCCGCAACCGCAACCGCAGCCGATTTCACCTTACGCCCACCGATCGCCCTATTCAGCGCCCTCACAGCCGCAACCATCGCACGATTCGCAATCTTCTAGTTATACTTCGTCTCAAGGCCCGCCGCCGCCGCCACGACCATCAGCAGCGGCGGAACCTTCAACACCTGCACCGTCTAATAACCATATCGCGCCTTCACCCGAGCCTACTCCGATGGATATAGATCCGGACCAGCCTTCCGCCCCAAAAGCTTCTTCTAAGAAGGACACTAAAGCTCCCTCCACAGCCCCCGCTTCCAATGCTGCGTCACCCAAGCCATCTCGTGCAACCAAGGAGCCGCCTCCTCCACTACCCCAAGGCTCAGGGCTAATTTCCAATGCGCTGTTTGGCGTGGGCGATACTGCATCAACCGGCGACCCCAGTTCTCGGCGTACCCCCAGCATCATCTTACATATCCCACTGCAAGGGACCGGCAACAGGATTGTCAATTTTGCGCGCTTGGCCGAAGAACAATATGGGTTTGCCGCTTTACATCCTCGCCTGGCAGCTCACAAGGAACGACTAGCCCGTGTAGCCGCAGCGGGGGCTGCACTAGAGCGAAACGACAAGTCCGGTCGTGGACTCTCAGCCGGGGAAAGCGCCGATGAAGATCTCAGTCTCGAAGTTGAGCGTGATAGCGACCTAGATGGCGACAGTGCGCTTGGCGGCGCTGCAGCTCGCGCAAACGGACCTGAGGCCCCGGATGGAAAAAAGAAGCGCCGTAAGAAAATGGAGGAGTACGATCGGGACGATCCATTTGTGGATGATAGTGAGCTGGCCTGGCAGGAACAGGCCGCTGCCAGCAAGGACGGCTTCTTCGTTTATAGTGGCCCCTTGGTGCCTGAGGGTGAGAAGGTGCAAGTGGAGCGGTGAGTTATCTCCATTATATATCTTTTCTCTATCTCAGCAAACACTAATGTTCTTAATTAGGGCGGATGGCACCATCAAACGCGGTCGGGGTCGGGGTCGAGGTGGTCGCAGTCGGGGACCTCAGAGTACCGCCCATCAAACGCCGTTGGCTGCTGCCGTACCGATCTCGCAGGAGACCGGCCTCCCTGTACGAGGTCCTGGATCGCGGGGCGGCAGTACTACTCGTCGTTCACGTACAAAGCCTAAGGCGGAACAAGACAAATCAGGTGGAGCATCTTCCACACCTCATGGACGAGGCGGTGGTGCCACTGGCCGTGGAGGCTCGGCAAGCTCGCGAGGGGGAAAGGCGCCATCGATGGTCGAATTGGCACCTCGGCCCAATCTTACACCTGCACCTCAGGGAACCAACACGGTAGCAGGTTCTGAACTGGCGATGAAATAGAGTTGGTTCTCATTACGTCTACTCTGTTCTCCATCGAAGCTCGACTTATGGAATACAAACCATACTCTAGATATTAGGTTATGTGGTTTCTTTTATTTGTTGGCATTATTGGACCTGGGTACAGGCGGATGATGAAAGGGTATTTGTAGAACGGTTACTTCTGCTGCAAGGCTGTTCCTGTGCTTTTATTTTATTCGGTATTAAATGCCTGTTATGTGTTTCTATTAGTGGTTTATCTGTTCTCTTTTCACATTTCATGGTTGTATGGTGTTTTCTGTTCCTGCATGATCTGGGATGGTGTCTTTTCCTTTTATAATATTTCGTTCACTTGTCTGCTCCTCAATATGAGGCGATTTTTATATGCTTTGCTGCGAAAGGGACTCAGGGGGAGGGGTCGGTCTGATTACTTTTTATTTTTTTACTATATTAGGTATACGATGTGACATCAGGTCAAGGATAATGCAAGGTCTTATCCAGCTAGGCGGTTCATTCCTCGCTTTTCAGAGCAGGATATCTCGTTGTAACGAGTAAATGTCCTTGTATGCCTCTCAGATTAAGTCTAAAATCTCTGGAATACGTGCATTGACATATGCAATTCGAGTATTCTTATCCTTGCATCAAACAAAGTATCTGCTAGAGTGCCAAGTAATGAGAAAAGCAACACAGATGCAAGTGCCAGCTCGACATCTGGGCAAAATGTAAAGGAATAGAAAGAAAACGTACGTCCACAGAACAACGATTACTGCTATCAAACATATTTAACCAGCTCAAGAAGACAATTAATGAACAGAAATAGAAAAAGAAAGGATACAGGGCCAGAAAATGCCAATGAACGAATATACGCCTTGCTGATGCAAAAATCATGAGAACTATGGTCAAGCAAGCGATCAGTTGGGAAGAGGGTTCATCATCTAAATGGTTCAGAATCGAAGTATAAAGGGGATTGACAAAGAAAAATAAATAAGGAGACGGAAAATACGACTGGGATATGTTCAACAACGGTCGGTATAATGCAATTCTTTGATTGAAAGCGGGAGTTGGTCAGCTGGTCTTGCTTCTAGTGAGTTTATGATCGGTCTGATTCTTTCAAAGACACTGGATTCACTTAGCGTTGCCATGGGACTCCGGGGACTGGAGCTGGGGGTAAGGGCCCGCTGGGAGGAGCCCCAGGAACAGGTAGAGCCGTCGACTGAAGAGGCATTCTGGACTTCATGTTGTGAGAACTTGCAGATCGAGACCCAATGCGCGGACGAGCGGGTGGCTCAAGTGCTGAGACCGGGTCCCCTAGGTGGACACGGCGACCTGGACGGTTTTCGTCGTCCTTGGTTTCCAGGGATAGATGCTCAAGTGAGATCGGAGGTGGGGATCTAGTCGACCGACTAGGGCGAGGTGATGGGTTCGATGGTATGTGGTGGTAATGCCGACTATGCGAGGGCATTTCGTTGGCCATATTCAATGGGATCACTCCGGATGTTGGCGTGTAATGTGGGGTGCGAGATGACTTGCTAACTGCAGGTTTTGGAGCGGGGCTGCGCCGCGGCGATTCTTCTTTCTCGTCCTTGAGAGACTTAGGCGGCGGAGGCGCTAGATAGGACTTTCGGTTATGTCGCTCCATCATGCTAATAGCCCATTCTTGGAGGTCAACTGGTGTACGCTTTGCAGCCTGCAGGAATGCATCTTTGTCCTAATATCAGGGGTCAACAAATCAAATACCGTTTTCATGCCGATGTACAAAAGAAACGTAATTATTACATATAGTTCGCGGGGTGTTGGTCGCTCTTCTGATTTCTTAAGTAGGCATTTTGCAACAAAGTCATGTAATATCGGGGGGAAGGCATCGCTCTTGGGAAGCTTCGGAGCTGGCTCGTGGACAATTTGTTGCAGAAGGTCCAGAATACCCATGGGGCCGGCACTAGCTCGGTCTCCTGCCGCCGAATCTGAAGCATCGAAGGGGAATCGGCCCACGGCCAATTCCATGACTGTCAAGCCTACACTCCAGACGTCCGAGCGAACAGTATATGCGCCACCTTGAATACGCTCAGGTGCCATGTAAGTCGAGGTGCCCACAAAGGTGTCAGCAATAGAATTGACTGTCTCGGTAGCAACGCCGAAATCGCAAAGTTTTATGTTTCCGCGTGAGTTGACGAGAATGTTGGATGGTTTGATATCGCGATGCATAATACGGTGCGCTTCGTAGAGATACACGAGACCTGCCAGAATCGACTCTGTGATCTTGCCCAGCACGTCGACTCGGACGGGACCGAAATCCTTAGATATACGATCGAGAGAGCTATTGAGAGAAAACGGTTAGCTTAAATACAGTATGACATTGGTATCTGCGAAAGTCATGCCCACTTACCCACAGTCCATGTATTCCATACACAGGACGATGTCTCTGGCTTCATTCTGGAATGCTCCATAAAAGGTCACAATATTCGGGGAGTTGCAGTCGTGCCCAACTTGAAGCTCTCGTAATATCTGCTTTCGAACATTCTCCTTGGCATCGACGCGAATGATCTACGATATGATCAGTAAGTTCCAGCTAACGCTTGGTAGAACCATCCGCACCTTTCGAGCCATAACAACCTTCGTAGAGGCATGCATCACCTTGGATACGGTCCCTCCGTTGCCTGCCCCCAGCTCCTTTAGGGTGATTAGATCCTCACTACGAAGATCGAGACGGAACTCCAACCCAATCTCCAGCGTGTCAGTGCGGTTGCTTTCCGTGTTCCCAATCGCACCGGGGATTTGAGCATCGCCGTCGGACGGGTTGGACTGGGGTTTAGGCGCGGCATTCAGTGCGAGACCTTTCACATTTTTGCGCTTAAGCGTTCGAGCTTTGAACTGATCGGCCATGGTTGGACGACAGAGTGACTCTGCCGATGTCACAGAGGGGCAATTGAAGAGATATGAAATGGATATGGCTTAGAGCGCTTCTTATCAGGATTAACCAGCCGCTCTCAGCCTTCTAAAACAGTTTACAAGGGTCCCTGCTCGTAAATGATGAGCAAAAATACTTGACAATTCAACCGTGAGATGTGACAGAAATAAAAAGGGGTTTGATAATTGGCGCTGAGGTGTGGACAAGCGCCGTGGATTCAAGGCAGACAAGGTGGGGGAGATTTAGTATCCCCGATTATGGGGTGGGTGTAAACTAGGCTCGATCGGTTGTTCCTGACTTACCCTGTGGACGGAACGGTGGGTTGAAGAACGCCTCGAAGTATTGTCACAGAGAGGGAGAAGCCCCCAAGAAATCCTGGGCAAGATGGGCGTTGAGTTTATAGTGGGAGATTTTGTTCGGGTGGAGAAAGAAGAAGACGGTGTATGAGAGTGAGTCTGGATCCCCACTAACTAGTAGGAACAAGCGCGCGGCTCTCTCTCTCACTCACTTACTTGTACTCCATAGTAAGTAGTAGTACTATGGACCAAAGAGGAGCCCGGGCGGATAGTATCATTAATAGGAAGGACGAGGGGTCAAAGAAATGAAATAATAATAATAATAATTTATAGAAATAAAAATGAAATAAAAAATTGTTTCAATACAGAGAATGATGTTTATATGTCTATAGTAATTGATATGGAAAAACAAATATTGAAATTTCTCATCTCAAGCAATAATTCTCCGGCCCAGTTTGCTAGGCGTTTCGGATCCTATTATGATTATTTAAAGACATTCTTATAGCTACACAACCCGTAAATCATCGTGGTGGATGCATACTGTAGTCAATATCCCCTGCTCAATAAGAAGCTATGCCGATATCCTCACAACAAGAAAGGTATGCTTCTGGGGACCACTAAACAGTTCTATAAGCCCAAATTGCTGCAATCCATTGAATGATAATGGAATGGAGTATGTTATTGGCCAGAGAAAGATATCATCATATCACACAGCATAATGCTGTAATAACTATTCAGTCCCTGATAATACCTGAAAGCGTGCTGAGTGAATTAACGGTCCTTTCAATTCTACATCTTCTCGTTTCTTTGGAACTTTATATACTATGGAGTACTCGTATGTTACTTCCGGCACTGGGATCACATGATACTATCAAAGTCCACCATACCACGTGATACTGCGTTCCAGCCACATCAATCTCCACCGGGCGGTGAAGCTTCACCTGCGCCACAGAACCTCTTTGCTCTCGCCGGCACTCCCAATCCCATTCAGTCAGTCTTCGAGTTATCCCCAAACCCACCTTTATTTGAGAGTATTGGACCGGAGTTTCTGCGGTGCCGTCTTTAGTGGCGGTCGCTTTACTTCTTCTTTTCTTCTGTTCTGCTCTTCCCTTCGATCTTTCCCAAGCATCGGCCATCGCTCTCCCTGCCTTTCAAATCTTGTCCTCCCGGCATAACAGAAGATGAGCGCCCGCGATTTTGTCGAGGGGGAGGCCATGTTGGATGATGATGAGAATGAGGAAGAGTTGCCCGATGATTATGAAGGTGAGGGCGAAGGTGAAGTTCGTCAGGGTGCTGGCACTGCGAATCACTACGACTCAAGTGAGGAAGATGAAGATGATGACGATGACGAGGAAGCCGCCCGTGCAGTAGGTTTTTAGCTTTGAGGGGCAATATAGACGGGCTCGAAGTGTAGCTAACACGTTCTGATGACTAGGTTCGAGAAGGTTTCATCGTGGATGAAGATGAAGAACTTGAAGAACGCGCAGAGCGCAGGCGAGAGAAAAGAAAGCGGCGCAGAGAAGAACGCGAGCGCGAGGATGAACACCTGGATGAGGAAGATTTAGAGCTCATCGGCGAACTCAATCCATCGCTTCAAGCCCCGGTTGCTGCAGAGGTACGTCGAAACTCCCATTACGGCTTAATTATGCATGTAGCCAAGCATAGGCGGCTAATCCGATTTCCGTTATGATTAGTCTAAATTCAAGCGCTTAAAACGCGGACACAAAGATCGTGACCTTCGACAACCATCCCAGGGTATTGACGACATTTTCAATTCCGACGAAGAAGATGAGGCTGCAGGCGACTATGGAAGGCCCGGACATCGAAGGCCAATGCACGATGAGATGGATGATTTCATCGAGGAAGATGTCTTCTCGGATGATGAGTTACAGCGGGAACGAGAGGATCTAGAGATTGCGCGTCCCGTAAAGAAGGGCATGACCGGTCTAGGAGCTACTGATGCTGCTGGCTTGGATGAAAATGCGCTTGAGGATATGCGTGCCGCATTCGGAGATGGAAACGAATACTTATTCGCTTTGGAGATGGAGGACCAAGAAGAAGAACAGGTGGAAGATGAGGAGAAGCACCTGAATCTCAAGGATGTCTTTGAGCCATCTCAGCTAGCGGAGAAGATGCTAACCGAGGAGGATAACCAGATCCGTCTGTTGGATGAACCAGAGCGACATCAAATCGCTCGGAAATCTTACCGCAACGTCGTCCTATCTGAAGAACAGTTCCGAGAAGAGGCCGCTTGGATTTCTAACCTCATGCTCCTGAAGAAGCGTATTGAACCCGAGCTACGCGAGCCTTTCCAGCGCTCTGTAGCCAAGGTACTTGAGTTTCTAGTGACAGATGATTGGGAGGTCCCGTTCATTTTCCAGCATCGGAAGGACTACATGATTCACGCTGTTAAGGTTCCTGCCGAGGGAGCCGAAGATGGTGATGCATCTCATTACACGACTAGGGCGGAAAAGCTTTTGAACATGACAGATCTCTGGGATATATTTGACCACGATCTCAAGTTTAAGGCCCTAGTGGAGAAACGCAATACAATCCAGAAGACTTATGATAACCTGCAAAGCCTGTTCAAGGTGAATGACTTGGTTGTGGAGGAGATGCTTCCGGCAGCTGTTACCATGGAAGAGCTTCAGGATGTGCAGGACTACATTCACTTCCAATACGCGTCTCAGTTACGAGATATGACTCTCATGAACGGTGAGACCAACGGTGAAACACACCGGCGGAAGGCGTCCAGCAAGACCTTTTTCGAGCGTGTTCGGAATGGGAAGGCATACGGGTTGGTGCATGCTTTTGGCCTTTCGGCTGATGCTTTTGCACAGAATGCCTTGAAGGAAGGTCGCCGCCAGTATACAGAGGACCCAGCAGAACGCCCAGAAGAGATGGCCGATGGCTTTGTGGACAATGACTTTTCTAATGCATCGCATGTCGTCAAGGCTGCTAAAAGTCTGTTCGCGGAGGAAATTGTGATGAGCCCGAAGATGCGAAAGGTGATCCGTCAGGCTTACTACATGAATGGTGCTGTTGACTGCTTCCGAACGGAAAAAGGCTTGCGAAGAATTGACGAGCAGCATCCGTACTACGAATTCAAGTATCTGCGAAACCAGCAACTTAGTGACATTGCCCGCCAACCGGAGCTTTATCTCCGCATGCTCAAGGCCGAAGAGGAGGGCTTGGTGGAAGTCAAGGTTCGATTTGAGAATTTTGATCAATTTCGCCAACGTCTTTATCCCGACATCGAGTCCGATAACTATAGTGAGATCGCGGATGCCTGGAATCGGGCCCGTCGGGACGTCTTGGACATGGCTCTTGGGAAACTGGAGCGATTGATTAACCGCAGCGTGAAAGAGAATATCCGCCAGGAGTGTGAAAACCATGTAGCGAAGGAATGCCGGGAAACCTTCTCTCAGCGGTTGGATCAAGCCCCCTATAAACCGAAGGGAATGGTGCTGGGAACTGTTCCCCGTGTTCTGGCACTTTCTACTGGTACTGGCGTTGTCGGACGGGAACCCATACATTGGGCCTATGTCGAAGAGGACGGTCGTGTGTTAGAGAATGGGAAGTTCGTGGACTTGTCAATTGGGGATCGTGACCGCAGTATCCCAGATGGCAAGGATGTTGACGCCTTTGTGGAGCTTGTAGACCGCCGCCGACCCGACGTCATTAGCGTCAGCGGCATGTCCCCTGAGACTCGTCGATTATACAAACTCCTGACTGAAGTTGTTGATAAAAAAGACCTACGTGGCGCTCCGTACACTGACGACCATGATGAGGAGGTCAGCGATCCCTTGGAGGTGGTCATTGTGAACGACGAGGTGGCACGACTATATCAGCACAGCGAAAGGGCAAAGAAGGACCACCCGAGCTTTGCACCTTTGACACATTATTGCGTTGCTTTGGCGAAGTACTTGCAGAGTCCCCTGAAGGAGTATGCCTCGCTGGGTCGAGACATCATTTCCATTCAATTCAAGCCGGGTCAGCAGCTGGTTACCCAAGAGCTACTTCTGAAACAACTGGAAACGGCATTGGTGGATATGGTTAACCTGGTGGGAGTCGATATCAATGAAGCCGTGACTGATTCCTCGACGGCAAACCTACTTCCTTACGTTTGTGGGCTCGGCCCCCGTAAAGCAGCCCATTTGCTTAAGATTGTTAACATGAACGGTGGTGTGGTGAACAATCGTGTGGAGCTTCTGGGTGTGAATGCACAGTACCCAGCAATGGGCGTTAAGGTGTGGAACAATTGCGCTAGTTTCCTATATATCGATTTTGAGAACGTTGATCCGGATGCCGATCCACTGGACAATACTCGAGTACATCCTGAAGATTACGATATTGCTCGGAAGATGGCTGCCGATGCGTTGGAGTTAGATGAGGAAGATATCAAGGCCGAGACGGACGAAAACGGAACAGGCGCCATCGTGCGTAAATTGTTCCGTGAAGAAGCGCAGGACCGAGTCAACGACTTAATTCTGGAGGAATATGCTGAACAGCTGGAGAAGAATCTGAACCAGCGGAAGCGTGCCACTCTTGAAACCATTCGAGCGGAACTCCAACAGCCGTATGAGGAACTTCGAAAGCAGTATGTCTTCCTTAGTACAGATGACATCTTTACCATGCTCACGGGCGAGACGTCGGATACGCTGGCAGAAGGCATGGTGGTGCCGATCTCCATCAAGCGCGTCTCCGACGACCACATCGATGGGAAGCTGGATTGCGGTATCGACGCGTTGGTGCCCGAGTCAGAGCTCACTGACCGATATGACATCCCTGTGCGGGCACTATACTCACCACATCAGACGGTGCCCGCCAAAATTTTGTTCCTGAACCGGAAGAACTTCACTTGCAATGTGTCGTTACGGGAGGAGCAAGTCAGTCGACCGGTGCCTAAGGTTCAAGATCGCCTACGCGGAGAATGGGATGAGCGGCAAGAGCAGCAGGATCAGGAGTCTATACAGGAGAAAACTCAGAGCGGTGGACGAACGATACGAGTTATTAAGCACCCGTTGTTCCGGCCTTTCAATTCAACTCAAGCGGAAGAATTCTTGGGCTCGCAAAATCGGGGCGATGTGGTTATCCGGCCGTCATCTAAGGGCCCAGACCACCTGGCTGTGACATGGAAGGTGGCGGATGGCATTTTTCAGCATATTGATGTACTGGAACTGGACAAGGAAAATGAGTTCTCCGTTGGACGCACGCTGAAGGTCGGAGGTCGTTACACCTACAGTGATTTGGATGATCTGATCTTTAACCACGTTAAAGCTATGGCCAAGAAAGTTGATGAAATGATGTTGCATGAGAAGTATCAGGATGGCACTAAGGATGCTACTTGTAAGTTTTCTTTGTTTCTTTTTCCTTTCCCCCTTTTCTTTACCTCGGACTTTCCTCTTCCTACAGATACTTGATCGCTTGGAACCCCGACTGACCAATTATGTAGATTCCTGGCTGGAGACTTATACCAAAGCGAATCCCAAACGGTCCGCCTATGCCTTCTGTATCGATCCCAAACATGCGGGTTATTTCTTCCTCTGCTTCAAAGCCGGTGAGAATGCACAGCTGCACAGTTGGCCGGTGAAGGTAATATCTCAAGGCTACGAGCTCCAACGTAACCCATATCCTGACATGCGGGCGTTGTGCAATGGATTTAAGTTGCTATTTACGAATATGCAGGCAGGTAAACGGAGGTGAAAAAGGGAATGGCCTTTCTCTTAATTTTTTTATTTTTTATTTTTTTTGTATTCTTTTGTATAACTGTAATATCCTTATGATTCTGGAAGGGGTTGATTTTACATACTCTGGATTTGAATTGCAGGCAGAAAAGATGGGACAATTTTGCATGGAATGATAACCCTCTTGTGAAAATACCTTTTTTGTCTTCTTTTTCTTTCGTTCTTTTTCTTTTAGAAAAATAGAATTGAACCTAGGTAAGGGGAGTATATCGGCATCGGCAATGGCTACTGGCATTGGCATTGGGGATGTTCGTCAGTCAGTCAAAGTCAGTGGTAGACATGTGATTCGGTGATTCTCGGAGCCCAAACCTGCAGACCACAAACAAGTAGAACTACTTCTGCATTCTCTCTTGGTGGCTTGAATTCTTTCTGTTTTACCATCCCCGTGGCCATTCCATTTTTCTTATATTGATTGGTGTTGCCACTTGCCTGACGAGTTCCACCAACGCTTCGTCAAGATTCCCATCTGCTGACATGCGCATTGAGAGGCCACTGATTGCTTTCGCTCTTCCCCCCCTTCTCCGCCCCAAATTTCCATCTTCTTTTCGGCCACACACAACGATCGTTGCCTCATCCCGTACCGCCTCTCATTCTTCGCGTCTTTTTTACCGCCTTAGAGCCCCCATTTCATTTCTCCGTGACCGAATAATCTTCGATTGAGCTTGAGTAGCCATGGCGGCCATGGAGGAGTTGGAGATCCACAGCAAGGTAGGGTGTAGTGACGCCATGACGCGCATCATCCATGGTTATCACAAGAACCTCCACTGACCAGCGAATTTGACCTTTCTTTTCTTCTTTTAGTCTTATTTTGTTCGTTGGGTCAATGCCAAACCTGGCCATACCATCTCCTGGAGCATCCAACCACACAAGAAATCCCTCAACTTCGGCATCTTTAAACATCCGGGCCATTCGGGCATTTTGGGTTCCAGCAATGTGCCCCCCACCGACTCTCATAGCACCGGCTCGAATGAAAACCTCCCAGCCACCGCTTCCTCGCGACAGAATGCCTCGACGCCAATCATTGAGCGACTGACGGGTATCGGACTGAAGCAAATCCAATGGCTTGGTAAATGCGAGGCGGACAAGATTGTTAAGGGCACATACGAAGTGCCTGCAAACGAGGGTGGAAACTACGCGCTCGTCTTCGACAATACTTTTTCCAAACAGATGTCCAAGACGGTAACCCTCGTGCTACTCACCTACCCAACGGCGTTATCTCCGCAGTCGGCACCAGTACCCCATGCCGCGATACTTCCGTCTCGTGGGACCGACTCCTCTGAATCTGGCAAACCATTGGCTTCGCGGAGACGCGGAAATAGCTCCACCAAGGTCCTACCATCCTCTATTGACACCAATTCGAGCTCGTACCACACTGGCATCTTACAGAAGCGGCGGAGGAAGCGGCACCAAGGTTGGGCGAGACGATTCTTCTCCTTGGATTTCACGTCTTCTACATTATCTTATTATCATGATCCGAATTCATCTGCCCTTCGCGGTTCGATCCCTTTAACCTTAGCAGCTGTCGCATGTAACGAGAATTCGCGTGAGATTTCAATCGACTCGGGCACCGAAGTCTGGCATCTCCGTGCCAGCAATGACCAAGAATATATTTCCTGGAAGCGGGCTTTGGAACGGGCATCCTCTTCCAAGACCCCTGCTGCCGAGGAGAGCCACCCTGAGCCATTGTTGCGCGTCCCGTCGCAGCGTGTCCTGACTAATACTGCAGAAGAGCGGGAATGGACGCAGGTTGAGAGCCTTGTGAGCAAGATATCTGGATCTAGGGATGCTGTACGCCGATTGGCCAGAGACACAGATCCAAAGTACTTGAGCTACAGTACACCGGAGCGGCATCGCGGTCGCTCCCCCAGCCCACGCCCAGAGACAAATGGTGACGAGTCTTTGGAGGCGCGCGACAAGCGCCCGTTCTGGAAACGGAAGGCCAGTGGAAGTTCTTCCCAATTAGGCGGGATCAAACGCACTACGATGACACCCTCTACTACGCAACTGGCAGTGCCGTCCGGGGACACCGCTTCGCTCGCAGGTGAGCGTAAACCGAGCAGTGTCACCAGCCACCCCGATCAGGTGGAAGATATACATGACCACCTGATGGCCGTTTTACGCGATCTGGACAATGCTGTCACTGAATTTTCGACCCTAATCGCAGAAAGTAGGCAACGACGACACCCGCCGGGCATGACAAGCCAGTCGCGACTCAGCATGGAATCGGACATATCACAGGAGTTCTTCGACGCCGTCGACGGAGGCAGTGCGTCTCCTTTGTTGAAAATCAAAGGGGATAGTGACGATGAAGCTGCGGATGATTTCGCTGAGTCTGCTACCCGGCAAGCAGAGGACAAAGTTGTGGTGGACGACGCGCCGTCGGACAGCGAGGGTGAAGCCTCCGAGGCTCCTACGCCTCAGCGAGACCGATACGCCCCCTTGTTTCCCGCAAAGCCCAAATCACTCACTCCTCTGCCGCTCAACAAAGTCCCTCGTCGTTCGAACATCCCCGCCCCGACAGTCATGCCTCCGAGTTTGATCGGGTTTCTGCGCAAGAATGTCGGTAAAGACCTATCCCAGATTTCAATGCCAGTGTCGTCCAACGAGCCGTTGTCCTTAGTGCAACGCGCGGCCGAGGTGATGGAGTATTCTACGCTTTTAGACCAGGCCGCTAGCGCTTCGGGTGCAGTTGAACGGCTTATGTATGTGACTGCCTATGCACTCTCATCACTGTCCTGCAACCGGGTCAAGGAGAGGTCCATTCGGAAGCCATTCAATCCCATGCTGGGAGAAACATTTGAGCTTGTCCGCGAAGATCTCGGATTTCGATTTATTGCCGAGAAGGTCTCCCACAGACCCGTGCAACTTGCCTATCAAGCGGACAGCAAGGACTGGAGTGTTGCACAGTCACCTATGCCAACACAGAAGTTCTGGGGAAAGTCTGCAGAGATTGTGACGGAAGGAAAGATGAGACTAACGCTCCACACAACCGGCGAGCATTTCAGTTGGTCCAACGCCACGTCCTTCCTACGTAACATCATCGCCGGCGAGAAATATTCTGAGCCTGTCGGTGAACTGTCGGTTGTGAACGAGACATCAGGTCAGAAGACAGTGTCGACCTTTAAGGCAGGGGGCATGTTTTCCGGCCGCAGCGAGGAAGTTGTCACAAAGGCGGTGGACTCGAACGGTCAAGAACTGCCTCTCGGGCTGACGGGTACCTGGACCTCCTCACTCCAATTGACCAAAAATGGCTCTGCCACAGGACCTATATGGGATGCCGGGCCACTGGTGAAGAACGCGCCCAAACACTACGGCCTGACGGCATTCGCGGCGACCCTCAACGAGATCACTCCGATTGAGGACAACAAACTTCCCTCGACTGATTCCCGTCTCCGCCCTGACCAACGGGCCTTGGAGGATGGCGACGTTGATCGGGCAGAGGAGGTTAAGGTCAAACTTGAGGAAGCTCAGCGGGCTCGCCGCCGCGAGATGGAATCCGCTGGCCAAACGTGGACTCCAAGGTGGTTTACCAAAGCAGACGATGATCTCTGTGGAAATGAGGACGAGGTCGTGTGGCGATTGAAGCCGGGCAAAGAAGGATATTGGGAGGAACGGTCCAAGGGGACCTGGAAAGGTGTAGTTCCGGTATTTGAGACATGAGGGAGATGCTTTTCTATGCGTTAGAGTCGATGTGTAGTTGTGTTTGTTTCGTATATAGTCATGTCTTCACGATTTTATTTCAACTTTCGGGTGTTTGAATAGGTCATAACATTGAAAATGTCACTTAGCTGTTCATATCTTAATGATGTAGCTATCCAATGCCTTGCTGGGAAGGAAGTGCACATAGGGTCATTCCCTGGCAATTCACATTAGCCAAGTTACGTTTTTTCAGGTATGGCAGCTAGCTAGTTATCAATGAACCACTCTTTCGCAACCACTACGATGGCTGGTAAATCGACGGGGCAAGGTTACATTGACCCAGAATATTAATTTCTAACATAATCCCTATCAAATCCTCTTGTATTGTGTATGTATAGCGAATAGGATACAGAAAGATATTAAGAAGGACGGTCTTAACACTAAAGCTAAAAGTCCTCATCCGATTGCTCATGAACAACCCATCGCCGACTGTTCCGTGATCTCGCTGTCTTCTTTGCCAATCCCCGGTCAGCTGGTGTGTTCTGACGAACCATAACTGGGAGACTGTCCAACACGGCTCGATTGCCTTGATAGTAATGCACCGCGAAGCCTCCTTGAAGGATCCGGCGAAGTGAGTTCAGTCGAATCCATTTCCACCACCGGTCGATATTCATCACACCTTGGCGGCCAATCTTCACAGTCAGCTTGCTACCGTAGTGTCGGTGAGTGTCTTGATCGATGGCTGTGTTATACATCGGCCCTCGGCGGGGATTCTCAACTGTAGTCAGGATCGAGGCAAAATTGCTGTGGAGGCTTTTCTTATCCCGCTTACTGATGCGTTTGCTATGTACCGTGGCCAGTGATTGAAGTTGCTGTTCAAGTTCGTGAGTATTGTGGTACGCATCATATCGTTTGATTAGCTTGGGACCTTGCTGCTCGCTTAAAGATTCGTCCTCTGAGTCGTCCTCGTTTTCCTCATCTTCGTCATCCTCTTGGGGGGTGTAGCTCTTTTCGTACAGCAACGCAATGTTTTCACCTGCTGCGATCTGAACAGATGACTCACTACTGTTTAGCTGGTCCATGAAAATTTGGATTGCATCTTCGCTTTCACCCTCGAGATCTTCGACTTCGACCGCCAAAGCGCCCCATTCCTGGAGTGCTGCGGAGACACAGGTCGGGTCATCGGTAGCATCGATCGACTGCCCATCAGAGGCCGCAATATCCAGGAAAAACGTCATCTGGTCCAAAATGCCGTCCTCTCCTGCGCCGCCGAAAAGAGTGCATGCACCCAGACAGTGAACAGCGGCAGCCTTAACGAGACTAGACGCTGAGTCCCGGATAGAACGAGTGAGTACAGGCTCTACATTTTCATAGATACGGTTATCGAACGCTGTCATAACAAGGAGTTCAAGAGCACGCAGAGCCAAGGTAGTCTCGCGCACACTGGACTCGAACTTGACGCTGCGACAAAAAGCGCCCAAAAGGTCGTTAACACGGTTGCGAATATGTTCCTCGGCATAACGACATTTCAACAAACGACAAAATGCGGCGTAGCACTCTTCACGGCTTAATACGCTGCTACGTTTGCGATCCAAAATATCCTCGATGACATCGTCGAGCTCCTGGGTCCAATTGTTGTTGTCAACATCAGGATTATCGGTCAAATCATCCAATGAGCCAATGCTGGTGAGAGGATTGAAGATTAGTAAACGAGCCATTTCTTTTTTTTTTTTTTAAAAAAAAAAAAAAAACACAAATGACATCATCCCGCCACTAGCGATAGATAGAAACAAAAACTACAAGAGTAAACCAAAAAAAAAAAAAAGGACAAAGAGAAACTCACCTTAAAGCGGTCTCATCACTGAGGTTCCCCGGGTCTTCGTCATCAGACGGATGTCTGCTTGGATTCCGAGAAGACTGGTGGGAATTTTGAGCAGAGGCTGTGCGTGAATTTCGGCGAGAGCCTTCACGCGACGCTGCTTTCCTAGAGATAGTTTTGCCGCTCTCCAAGACTTGACGGCGGAGATCAGGCATGTTTAACCCCCAATTTAGGTATCTAGGTGTTGATAAAGTGGTAGGCTAAGTGGGAGGATGAAGGGAAATGTATAGGGTCCGTAAGAGGAAAGAATAGGCAGCAGCACGCGAACGTAGCCGTGAGATGCTGCAGGTAGTTGAAAGTATGTGTTTGTACGGTAGCGCTATGCGAAAGGTATGGAAGTAGTTGACAATAAGAATATTTTTTCAGACACAAAGTTCATGGTAGAATGAGGTTGAAATAGCCGGATAATCAGATAGATCAGTACAACTTGAGTGCGCAGAGATCAAGACAAAGAGAAAAGGTAGAGGAAAGGAAGAGGAAGAAAAGAAAGTTCTTAGTATTCTAGAGTAGTAAAAAAATAGCAGGCGGCGATTACCATATCCTGATAGCAGGCCCCGTGATTTCCCTCCCCGTCGAGTCTTGTGTTCAATCGACAGCAATTCCTCGTGCCAATCATTGTCCCCGTTATCTCCACGTGATGCGGGGCATGGGCTTATCTTCCGCTCTGGCAAAAAGGGGAAATAGCAGAACTAGCAGTGACAGCCTCGAATGTATGTAAATATCTTATTAAGAGTATCAAATCGAACTACTCCGTAGGTCGGTTTACCATCTCATCGTGTCAATAGGATCTTTGATAGGCTGCCAAACCTTAAAAGTCCATTACCATGGGGTATCTGATTTTTCTTCACAGGATACTATCATCCCGGGGGGAGGGGGTAAAAAAGAGATAAATCTAGCTGCGGCCCAAGACCAGTTCCAGTATTCTCCGCGCTTTGTTTCCCTCAAGATACTCTCTGCCTTCTAGTCCCTGATCGTCATCGTCGTCATCATCCCCAACTTCCAGATCCACCTGTAAACTAGCTTCATATGCGTCCATCACAGTTCCCTCATCCACCCGCACACCGCCTTGAACAAGGACTCGGATACACTGCGCTAACCGTGCAATTTCTCGCCTTGTCTGAGGTGGAATATCGTCATTTTGGCTGGAATAGATAGAACTCGAGACCATTTCCTCCATGCGAGTAATTGACACGCTATCTGTGGTGGAAGAAGCGGCAGCGGCGTCATCGGTATGTTTCGAGATCCATATGTAGCCGTTAACTCCAAGTATCACATCCACGTCGCCTCCTCCATTAGCGGTACTGACTGTCCACACTTGTCTCCGGGAGCGAACTACTCCTCCGGTGCCTGATGCGGTCATGGTCCCCGCAGCCGTAGCCCCAGAACCAACGCCTCCCTTCACTGTTGAACTCGAAGGAACACTTCCACCTGTTCCAGTTACAGCAAGAAAGACGCCATTTCTGAGTTTCCCGTATTTTAACGACCGTGTATGTAGGGAGGCTCCGCCATCAGAATGTACAGTTTGAACTTCTGCGACTACAAGGTCACCTTCACTGAAAAATGTTCTGATCTGCAATTCGTCGGCGCTCGTTCGCCGTCGCAAAATGCCGCCTGGCAGATTAATAGCAGAAAGCGGAAGTTGCGCAAGGAGCGGAGCGGCGACATCGACCTTCCATCGTCTGGATTGAACTTCGACAATGCGTCCAACCACAAGATCACCTATTTCTGGAGTATAACGGGCTCGGAGTGGTTGTACGGAAAGAAGCTTGTTTGTTTTCTGAACGGTACCGGCAACAGTAGCGATTATGGATGTCGAAAGGGGGTTTGTATAGGTACCATGTCCTCTGTATTTTTGTCAATGATGTAAAACGGCAAGGTATCTAAAAAGCCTGTGAGGGGAACAACTAACCTCATCCATTGCGGATCATCTGTCACAACCTCTCCAGGTGTAACAACTCCCGAGGTAATGTCTGTCCCTTCCACTAAACGAGGTCGTTTACTCGGCCTTGAGGCCTCTCCTGTCGTCAGATTTACTCCTCCATCCGAGTCCACGGACATGGAATCCACGTCGGAGTCTGGGTGGGAGATGTCAACATCATCCACAATTGGGGGAAGAATGGTGATGGCCATTTTTATAAAGACTGATTAATTGCCAGGAGTACCGGCTGTCAATTATAATAAAAAATAATGGTATGTGGTGGTATGGAAGGATTGTGACGTTTACATCTGGTCTTGAGAAAGACTTTCAGATTCGTGAGCAAACAATGCAAACTTTGGGTGGGGACTCAACATACATGCCAAGCATTCATGAACTACTAACTTGTGACCTGGTTCTTTTGCTGTGGTCCTTCTTTCTTCTCTAGTAGGCAAGATAATGCATTCTATAATTCACCGTTGTGCTATTCGGATAATTCACGTTACAGTATTCTCTAAACAGTATTATCTTTTTTAACCCAATTGTTTCTGGAACCAATACATGGTTTTTAAATTGCGCAGAAAATGCCTGCGACTCAGTTTCAGCTTAGTACCGTTGGGCCGAGACCCGCGCTCAATAACAAGGTAGAAAGAGAAAAATAGAGACAGAGGTGTGGGATTGGGTTTTAGAAAAAGACGTTATCAAAGGAAAAGGGAGACACTTGTATGTTACAAGAATAGTGCCAAAAGGCAAAGAGCCGGAGCATAAATAGAACCATGGCAATGTGACCTTGACATAGCGCGGGATAATAAGTAGTACTTGACGCTGTTGAGCACCATAGTGAGAATCAATCAAGTGAGCTGATGCTATCCATATGTGACTCCCTCGTCAACAGCTAGTGTCCAAACAATTAATACAGAAGGGTTAAAGATTAGAAAAGTTGGGGAAAGACATATTGATACATGTATAGAATGAGATAGGTACATTTTATGCACCTACCCCCGACGACCTCTTAGATGAACGCTTCACATTAGAGCTGCCATCATCTTTCCTTTTTCGGCTTGAACGGCTATTGCTACCACCTTTAGGTCTATAACCGGCGTCTTCCTCGCGCTTGCGCTTCCCCTTAGAGCCTCCTGACCCAAGTCCTGTATCCATCAAGACGCTATCGTCGTCGTGAATATCTTCGTCTTTCCGGGGTTGACTAGCGGCTTTCTTAGACGTGCGCAGGTTTGATGGTCGAGAGGTAGATTTCTCAGAGGCATTTTCGTTGTCTTGCAAGAAAATGTGTGGCTGATTCCTTCGTAACCAATTGTACACTGAGATGGGATTCCGGAGTGCAGCCTCTCTTTCTCGCTCAGATAGCGAAGGTTTCTCAGGGGCATGGTTCAGTTGTAAAGCTGCTGATTCGTCGCCTAGTCTGGCATCGGTCGCCAAATAATGTTCGGTCTCGTGTTCGGGTGTGAAAAACCCAAGGTTATACCCAGACTCGGTATGTCCAGACTGGTTTTGTTCCTCTAGCTGAGGGGGGGTATGAGGAATTTTCATCAGAGAGGTGAACTGCATGCGAGGCGCAAAGGCTTCGTTTCGCTTTATAGCGATCTCTAGATCACGATAATGTTCAACTGTTATACGACCGGCTGTCAAATCCGATTTGGCCTTCTTTAACATTGAGCTGGCCTCGGAGGGATCAATGTGTGACGGCGAGAGTTCTCTTTCGGGGGCGGTTAGGGATAGATCGTCTCCTGGAGCACTTAGATCGTATCGTAAATCCGGTGTTATGTGTAGACTATCATTAAATTCCAATAAAGCTTCTAACAGCTGGCTAGACGGCGTTAATAGAGAGATTAAACAGTAATTAAAAGGCAGACAGGGAGACATGCTCGTTTTGTTCTTGGATTCTTTTCGAGAGGTCCTGAATGCGCAATTCCTCGAGGATAAGCGATTCACTGTCTCTCATTCCGAGCTCGAATTTTACTTTAAGTTTCGCAAACTTTTTCCTATAGAGTAGCAGCGTTAGCTCGCCGTAGTGAATGAGGGCGTGAACAGATGCACCTACTTGAAGGACCGGTAAGATTGCTTAGTAGGGGCACCTGCGGGAGCATCTGGTAGGCTCTCAATCACAGACTGAGAATCGTCCATTTCTTGTGACATAGTGTAGCAAGAATAGTAGGATTTGTTTTGACCAGTAAAGACAACAGGTTGTCTGAGACCAGGACTGTAGGAGTATATGGGAATTAAGAAGGTCAACCTCGACGATTACAGTTGGAGGTTATGGCTCGATTGGATTGAATGGGATCTGAGCCTGGAGGTGTTGCCAAGAAGCCCTTTGGAACGCAGAGCCTAGATCATTGGCGGAACTGTCGGGCGGAGTGTTTCTGCCCCCAAAAAAAAAGGAAAGTAAAAGGAGAAAATGGAAGTCATAAATCCACTTCAAAACTACTTATCTGGATACAACATATATCATATAATTCTTCTCAATCTTGCTTATTCAGTCACTGCTAGTGTATCTGTTTCTTATAATGCCCATTTCCTTACCCTGTGGATCCCAAAACAAAATGACCGCTGTTGAAGGATCGAATCATAAAAAGCGAAAGCTAACAGAGGGTCCCGAACTCGAGATTGACGTCTCTGCCCCTGAACCTCCGTCAAAAAAAGCTCTGCGTAAAGCAAAGAAAAGGGCCTCTGAGGTTCCATCTGAGAATAATAGTGAGCAAAAAATAGAGGCTGCTGCGGACAATGAAGAACCCTCCAAGAAACGTTCGGAACACGGCATATGGATTGGAAATCTAGCGTTCTCCGTGACTAAAGATGACCTGCGCAAGTTTATAACAGGCAATTGTTCTTTCACGGATACTACAATTACGCGGATACATATGCCCAAGTCATCAGAGAAGTACGGCAGAGCCCAAAACAAAGGATTTGCCTATGTCGATTTCTCCAACCAGAAGGCCACGAACGAAGCCTTGGCGCTGAGTGAACATCTCCTTACGGGCCGCCGTGTACTGATTAAGGATGCAAAAAGCTTTGCCGGTAGACCGGAAAAATCCCAAGGAGAGACTAGCTCTGGTGCGGCAGCCCCCGGCAATTCTCCTTCAAAACGTATATTTGTCGGCAACCTCGGCTTTGACGCCACAAAAGAAGTCATCGAGGAAAACTTTGGGAAATGCGGGTCAGTTGCACATGTGCATTTAGCAACTTTCCAAGACTCTGGAAAATGCAAGGGCTACGGCTGGGTGACCTTTGAAGACCTCGCGGCAGCTGAAGCAGCGGTGAAGGGCTTTGTTATGGTTGACGAGGACGACGAAGATGAAGACTATGGATCCGACTCCGAAAACCGCAAGAAGTCAAGGAAACCGAGGCAGAGGAAGATATGGGTGAATCAACTTTTGGGTCGGCGTATGCGGATGGAGTTCGCTGAGGACGCAACAACACGGTACAAAAAGCGCTTTGGTAAGGATGGCGAAGGCAAGAAAACACAAACCGCAGAGATCAGTGAGGCGGAGCCTTCTAACCAGGACGCGACCGGAGGACAGTCTCAATGGCCAAGACTTGCAAAGGCCAAGCATGTAAAGCCGGATTATTCGAGATACGACAAGGAAACCGTTCAAAAGCTTAGTGGTGCCATTGTTGAGTCCCAAGGAAAGAAGACTACGTTCGATTGAGTAGCCAGCGCTTTCTTGGGAAGATAAACGAAACATCAACTCCAGAGCAAATGAGTAATTCACGGTCAATTGGGAAGTTGCAAGCGTCCAGGAGCTCCTCACCGGAAGAGGCGTTTTACATCCAAGAGTTTTAATAATTTCACTCCAGATAGTCCGACTATCCGAATCTGTTATCGTTAAGGGAGACGTGGCGATGCTAGGTGTTGATGCTTTGCATGGTAATGACCAACAGTTTGTTTCTATACGGTGTCATCGTGAACCAGTTGGCAATTATACATCATCCAAATCACTGATACCCAGAGAACTGAAAACAGTAATACGTGTTAAAAATGACTTAAGATGCAAATACTGTCTACCTCTTCCCTCCCTCTTTTAGTGCCCTCTCTTCCCTTTGCTTGTGAATGATAGTCAAGAGTCACAGTTGGGTCACGAGTGGCAGAGTCAGGCGTAAACATAACTAGCCACACGACCGCCGTCAGTCATTGATAGACTTCTGACATCTCTTCTATTGATATTTATGGTTTTTATGAATAGCATAAATCAAGGTACATTCAAATTACCTGTGTGCAACCTGGTACATTCACTCATTAAATTTCGCATTACGAATTTTTGTTTGTCTATTTCTCTCTCAGTCTTGTAGATCCTCCGTACCTCAACCTATCCCTCTTAGTTCTAGAATCGCTGATGTGGTTTGGGGGGGCGCTAACCGCATTGAGGAGGTTTGACATCGACAAGAGATGTCATGGCTCGAGGCTCATGCTCAAAACCCACCAAAGCTATTACGCCTTTCTACCTATCCGCTTTTTTCCCACACTTCTTGCCCTCGTTCTTGAGGTGCATCTCGTTCCTTTCAATACCCTTTATAACGCCCCTCCCATTCTTCCCCGCGAAGGAACACCATAGCCGTTTCCCTCCCGGCTTGTAGTACACAGTCTGGCCCACCTTGTTGATTGCAAAGCCGCCGGCTCGCCGCAGCTCGTCTCTGGTAGCTGCAACCTTTCCTTGACCCGTTTCCAACACACTATAACGCACACAAGCATCGGATACAACCCCTCGATAGTTTAATACTTAGGTTCTTAGCTTGGATGGCTCCCCGTCGTCACAATATCGGTGCTAGCCGGCGAAAGAGAAGAGATGAGGAAGGAGAGGATGAAGGTTCTGTAGATGGGGAATTGGAGGATGATTCTTTGAGCGACGGTTCTGGCATCAGCAACCCAGATGATGATGATGCAGATGGCGAAGGTAGTGATGACAGTGATGACGATGTGTCTACTTCCCCGCAGGTGGACGCCAGCAGCCGCCGTCAGGTTAATGGTCGTGTGCCAGAAGCAAACCAACAATTCGCACGACGCCATTCTGCCACTCCTGGGAAACGGCCCTTGGCCACCACCATGTCAGATACGGAGGCTATGATGAATGGGCTGAGAATATCGGGCGAAACGGGCGAAGTGGCTGAGGTACACTTCGATGATATGAAGGACGAGCATGGCCAGCAGACCGAAAGAACACCGTCTGCACCCCCTACAGAACCAAAGAGAGACACTGCTACGGAGAGAAAGCGTCGTGAGCAAGAAAAGTACTGTAAGGAAAAGGATGAGAACCCAGCGTTTGTGCCGACCCGTGGTAGCTTCTTCCTTCATGACAAGCGTTCCACAGAAACAGTGACGAACGGCCACAAGCCTTTCAACAGGTCGAAATCTAGGCCGTATGGCCTTATCGTTGATGGCAATGTGCGCAGGTATGGCACTTTCCACTCCGTATCTAGTCATTAAAACGGCAATAAAGCGACATTTGGGTGATTGTATATGTCTAACTTTGTTCAGAACTCCTGTCAGACCAGTTGCCAGCGAAGGATTCTGGACGCATGATCTTCACGATACAGTTGCTGGAGATGAGCCGCCTGTCTCGAAGCCCCCTACTACATCCACTCTGACGTCTATCATTCCCCCGAAACCTGTTCCAACGGCCCCCAGATCATCGCCACCAAATAGGTCTTTCTCGAGCACCACATTAATCGGAAATGTACCTGTTGTTGTATCCTTACCGGGCATGGAACATCCGATCCCTTACCCTTCTGTTTCGAAGAAGCAGCACACCCGTTTACCC
Source organism: Aspergillus hancockii (assembly GCA_001696595.2). Taxonomy (NCBI): domain Eukaryota; kingdom Fungi; phylum Ascomycota; class Eurotiomycetes; order Eurotiales; family Aspergillaceae; genus Aspergillus; species Aspergillus hancockii. The sequence continues at coordinate 40,676 of MBFL02000158.1, read as the reverse complement.
CAGCATCGACCTCCTCTACGCCGAGACAAGCCTGTGCGGATTTCGCTCCCAGGCCAACCTCCTAGATATATTCTACCTGCCATGGAGCGATCTTTCATTTTCATTCCACGGGCTTTACGGCCCAACCAGCAGGCATTCCGTGGTCGGGGTCGTGGTGGATTCTATGGGGGACGGCGTCCCAGCCTTTACGCAAGTTCCAACTACACCCCGAGTATCACCATGAGTCGAAGATCATCATTTGGGAAGGCACCATCTCAGGAGGGATACCACTCGCCGGCGGGATCGGTTCTCTCAAGGCAAACGATGGTCGCGACAGAGAACGGCAAGCCAGTTGTCCGTCTTCCTCCACCTGGTAGACCACCTGGAAGCATTGGAGCGGTCCCGCAGGCAACTGCTGGACCAGGGGTCGCTCCGCCCGCTTTACTACAGTCTCTTCCCCATCCTCAACCACCACATCATGTCTTTCGCGAGAGCCGTCCGGCCCCAATACCCATGCATCAACCTCGTCCTCAAAAGGCAGTTTCGCTTGCCGATATTGAAACACCGGCAAGATTCCCCTTCAATCCTCCCCAGCCGCAACAGGAACAACCATTCCATCATCAGGTCCCTATATCTGCAAATGGTTCCGGTTATGGTCCTGATACCTCCGGCCATCCTCCTTCCGCTCACAGATCCCTAACGCCGACATCCCACTTCCAGGACCGCACGTTTCATGCTCCGTCTCACATGCAGGCATACCAGCAGCCATTCTGGCCTACATGTTATCCACCTGGTACTGTCTACTATCCTGGTTCGGGAACTGACTTCCCACCATATAACTCTGCGCTGGGACCTGGAGCATCCGTGCCGCCCTTGCCTCCTGGACAACAAACCCCTTATGTGGTCCCTGCTACCCACGGTTCGGCAGAACAGCCATCACTGTCAGGCACTGTTGCGCACGAAGCTGGTGGCACAGTATATTTCTACGATGCCACACAAATGCCCCCTAACTCTTCGTACGCATTGCCTGCTACCCCGGGGCTTGGCGGGGTGGACATGGGCGCACCTCCCGTCCCATTCTATTACTATCCATACCCTCAAGGCGGAGTTTACTATCCCACGCAGTGAAAACCTACATGATGGACACTCATTGGATGGAGGCCTTTTTCTCTGCTTCTTTTTAAAACCAATTCTCTAAAATATCATTCTCGTCTTCGTTTTTACCAAGATGTTTAGCTTTGTTTCAACCTTCTTGCTCGCTTTCTTATTTTACCTTCTTTACTTTTCTTTTTATCTCTTTTCCATATTCTCCCTTTCGCTATGGAGATGCCTATTTCTAACTTTTCATGATGACCGCTCGTTCCCTCCTAGCTTTGGACGATGTGTTTTCAGCTGGAGCTTCCTTTCCTTTTCTTCTTTTCGGATATGGTTTCGCCGGTCATGCTCCTCCTATTCGTTATGTCTTAATCGTGGTTAGATTAGGATTTCGTGCATATTTCTAGCGCTTGTTTCTCACCATTGTCTGTTGTCAATTGATATATGTCGGAAGATGTCTCATGTTTTATATGGATACCATCTTTTTCATCTGAAAGATGATTTGACGATGGTGTCTAGTTTTAGCTGGCAATTAGCCATTTTTCTGCCACGATCTCAGTTAATTCCGTACCCATATAAGGGGAGGGAAAAAATCTTTTTGGCGTGATGTATGCCATCATTCCTTCATATTGCATGAAGTCTGACGTAGCCTTGCATGGTGACCTATGATTGATCTCTAAGTATCCGATAGTAGTATTTTTAACTGTAGGTCTTAGCATGATTGTTGGGGTGTCCAGGGAAAAGAGGGGGAAGAAGGGAAGGGTAATTTGAGGATGTGCTGTTAAAGTCTCTTAAGTCTCATTTACTATCTTATAATATACTATTGATGACACCGATCATTTCTGTCCGTCGTATAGAAAGACCGGTGGAAAGATATTCAAACAAAAAGGCAAAAAAAAACAAGCAAATTGAGTTCATTTCAGCAAGACTGGGTTGACTAATATTTTGAATGTATTAAGTATATTCTCAGTAAGGGTATGTATGCATGTAAAAGTATGTGACGTAGATTGATTGATTGAAAGGTGGTTTAGGGTAAAAGTTGAACCACGCCCGCCAATACTAAGTTAGTAAATAGTTGCAGCAACCATCAGCCAACCACCAACGGGGATGCCCCGGAAGCCTAGGCTTCACCGCCCCCTCAAGCCGAATGCAGCAAAGCAGATGACCACCAACCCCCGTCAAGGCATCACTTAATACCATTTAACCCATCGATCCCTCACCTCCTCCTCTCCTTAACTTACCTTACTTCACTTCACTTCAACCAAACCCTCTCTACAAATCTCATCATCCCCACCCATCTTCGTCACCATCACTTCCTCGCTCCTGTTCGTCCCATTCTATTGTTACTGTTCTTCCTTTCCCATCAACTCCATCTTGGAAGCTGGATTCTCTTATCTCTTACCCAGCCTCATCATCACTAGCGTTCCCGCTCCCTTATCTCTAGGGGCGTTGTTCGGCAACAAGTAGTGCTTGGACGATTTGTCGTCGAGGGAAAACTCTAAAGCACACTATGTCGACACCTACTCCTCAGACTACTTCTGTCACCCCTAGTACCTTGATCACGGTGAAGGTGCTTTATAATGACAACACTCGTCGCTTCAAGATTCCATTGAAAGAGCTTGAAGCTCGTGTTCTTCTCCAGAAGGTGTGACCCCACCTAGCTCCGACCGGAGCTTACAATCTTTCCCGTGTGGAGGAACTACTCTTTTTCCCTTCCGTCGTCTTGTATATCCTCAAGGCTATACAGTCTTACGGGCACTCTACTGTCTAGTCTGCAATGGCTGTTTCTTTCCGTTCTTCCCTCATTTTCATTTTTCCTATTTTTCCTATTTTTCCTATTTTTCCTATTTTTCCTATTTTTCCTATTTGTTCTATAATATTTATTTATTTATTTATTTTTCAAATTACTACCTCTCTTCCGAGAAGTTCTGCAAAACTTACTGATGTGTTCTCGTTTGACAGTTACGTCAGCTCCTTGGCGTCCCGGCGGATGTTAACGTCATTCTCGAACGTTACTCCGACAGCGCCGGTTGCTACGTACACCTGGATAGCGAAAACCATGCTGTGTACAAGCAACTCTACCGTGCTGCAAAGGCCAAATTGAAGTTGCGAATCAAGGTTACAGAGGTCGATGATACTACCTCTCAATCACCATTGCCCGCAGCGGACTTCTCTGAACATCAGAATCAGGCAAGATACAGCTACCTCGAAACCGTTTTAAGCTCTCCATACCCTGGGGGCAAAGCTGAAGCTATCTCTGACCTATCACATGATGAGAAGTCTATTCCAACTGAGTCCAACCCCATACAGTGGTCCAATGTGGATGTCGCAGCTCCTGAACCACACAACGGAGAATTCAACCTGGGCCAGGACAGCCTCAACACCCCAGTAGTGTCGCATAAATCTCCCACTGGTGTCTTCTGCATTGATTGCAACCATTGCGGTCAGTCTATTCCTAATGAACATTACCATTGCAGTATCTGCGAAGATGGTGATTATGATCTGTGTTTCCATTGTGTGGATTCAGGAGTTACCTGCCCAAATGAGAGCCATTGGTTAATCAAACGCATTGTCAAAGATGGTATCGTTACCAACAGTACCACTGAGACAGTTGCTCCTCGGAAGGTTCAACCTGATGAACCCGGAGAAACCCTTGAGGGTTTAGAGAAGAAACCAGAGTTCGTCCCAGAACCCGTCTCTGAAGACATACCAGAGGCTCCATCCAATGCACTAGAAATCCCTGCTCAGCCGGATACACGGATTTGCAATGCTTGTCTGAAGGGTACGTTAGCCGAGCCTTCTGCTCTTATAGCTCTCAATGCAAATATCAAATGTACTAATTAGTTGCAGAATTTGATGAGACTAAAATGGTCACCTGCGCTAAATGCAAGGACTACGATCTTTGCATCACATGTCTTCTTAAGGACGCTCACGGACATCACCCAGCCCATAGCTTTTCTCTCCTTCACGACCGCCCGTTCTGTTTGAAGAATTTAGTTCTGTCCCGTTGCAAGTCTGGCCGCCGCTATCAACATGCTGCCATTTGCGATGGGTGTGAGAAGGTAGGCTGTCTGACCTGACCTGTTACTTGAAATGCTAATACATCTTAAAAGAGTATCATCGGTGTGCGTCACAAGTGCCTCACTTGCCCTGACTGGGACTATTGCTCCGAGTGCTTCTCGAATGCCCAGGAGACCCATTCTGGCCATCGATTTGCTCCCCTCTATGAGGCTATTGCCGAGCCGTCGCAATCACGCGAGGTCCACTATGGCATCTTCTGTGACGGACCTCTTTGCAAGAGCAAGACTGTTCCTGGTTATATAACTGGAGTTCGTTACAAGTGCTCTGTGTGCTACGATCTCGATTTCTGCGCCAATTGTGAGGCACTCCCGAACAACACTCACAACCGCACCCATCCAATGGTCATGCTCAAGACGCCTGTTCGCAATGTCACTGTCAGTACCCTTCAAGAGGATAGATTCGGAGGATCTACGGTCACCTTGGGCGATCGTGCTCAAAGATCCACTTCAACTCAATCTTCTACCTCAGTTGAACCCGAGACTCCAACCCCGGAAGTACCAGTTGAAGAGCAATCAGCGCCTGTAAAGGACAGTAAAATCGTTGAGCAACCAAGCTCTCCTTCGAAAGAGCAGCAGGTCAAAACCGAGAAATCCACCAGCGATGCCACTTCTGGGCACGAGGCTCTCTTCGTTCGTGACACTGTACCTGATGGCACGCCTATGCCGCAAAACAAGGTGTTCCACCAGACATGGACTCTCTATAATCCTGGGCCGCTTGCGTGGCCTGCTGGAAGTGACGTGCGTTTTGTTGGTGGTGATGCGATGTTCAATATTGATACTAACCACCCATTGAGCCTCGACTCCATCTCCGCTGCTATGGAAAGCAACAAACTGTATGAACCATTAGAACCAGGCCAGAGTGCTGACTTTACTGTGACGCTCAAAACCCCCAGTCGACTTGGCTCTGCCATTTCGTACTGGCGACTGAAGCTTCCCAACGGCATGCCTTTTGGCCATAGACTATGGTGCGATGTCCAAGTGTGGGAAAACACACCTACTTCCGAGGATCTGTCTGAAATGAATACGAAGGGAGAGGGTGTCTCGGCGCGTACAGAAAGTCAGATGATCTTCCCTAAGTTAGACAAGGAATCACCAGAAGCGAGCACCCACGGAGGCTATGTAGCACCAGCGGCTCCCTCCGTGTCCAACTCCTCCGAGCGAGATGTTCTGGAGGATGTGGAGAGCCTGTCCTTGGGTGATCACGACACGGAGACCGGGTTCTTGACCGATGAGGAGTATGACATCTTGGATGCGAGTGATCAGGAGTTCATGGACGCCAAGTCACGTCACTAATTATCTGGGGGCAATTATTGGGTGCAAATGATTTACTCAGAACCTCGGTAGTCTTGTTTTACGGAAGGGATGAGGAGTTGGTCAGGTAAGGACGGAACCAAATTTGCCATGTATTTTGGAAAAAGGAAAATTCTCAAGCCAAACTGGATCGTTTTACTTGTTCATGGGAATGACACGATATTACTGTATTTCTCCTCTTAAGCCATTTGCAGCATGATGATTGACTTCGTAGACGACAGGGCGTAGAAGTAGGATAGACATCCACAGCCTATCTCCACTCTCTCTTTCTTTCGATCTTCGTCTCCCTCGGGAGAGACGATCTTACTCCTCCACCGCGCAAAAGGCGTGTTACAGCCGGCGGCTTTTTTCCTTTTTTTTGGTGGTGGTGGTGGTACAAACAGCTAACGCCTTGTTGGTTTGCCAATCTTCTTCATTCTGACTCCACCCTCCTTTCTTGCATAAAATTGTTGACAGTGATCGTCCCTTAGGAGAATTGGTGGGTCATAAATGCCTGCAATGATTCTAGCTCTGAACCTGTCCATAGAAGAGGCTCGATTCGCTCTTGCCGAGGGCTGGCGCTTTGGTTCCTTCTTGAATCTGTTCTTAATCTCTACTTAGCGTCCCGAATACTACTGCTACTTAGATACTCTATCGCTCCCTCCTACATCGATGGATCACATTTGCTACTTTACCATGAGATATCGCCCCACCCACGGCATCTCTACGGAAGATACCGAAACAATAGAAGAAAAAGTGTTGCTATCATGAGGAGTTTACTCAACCTTGCCATTCTCACCGTCCTCGTGGCAACACTCTATGACCCCGTATACCGGCAGTTGACTGTGCTGGGAGTGTTCCGGAAAGCGACCGCCGAGGTTAGACTGGCGGAGCAACAGGTCTTCCACAAGATCGAGGACACAATGCAGTGTGAAGATCTGCATTACTACAAACCTACCGGTAAAATCTTCACAGCTTGTGAGGACTCGGTGCTACCTCGGTTCAAGTGGTTTCCGCCCTTAGGAAATTTTGCGGGCCCGGTGAATTGGACCGGGTCCATTCATATTATCGATCCCATGGTGAGCTTGTCGTATCTGTGGCTCTGTGGACGTGACACTGATTCGGGCGTATCCTATAGACGATGAAATCGACCCGTCTTGCCTTTGAGAACTTCTCCGGGCCCTTGGTAACTCATGGGATCGATGTCATTGGGGACCCCGTCCGTCCCGATGCCGTCTATATCTTTGCTGTGAACCATTTGCCAAACATGGAGTACTTTCCGGCTGTTTCACGTGCCCAAGATGTACCGAAGGCGTGCTCACAAGTTGAGCTCTTCTACCATATTCTGGGATCTGACACTGTCCGGCACGTGCGCTCTATTCGACACACAATGATCGTTACACCGAATGATGTCTATGCTGAGAGTCCTGTCTCCTTCTATGTTACCAATGACCACTTCTACCGTGAGGGCTTCAAACGTCAGATCGAGGACATTGTACCTACAGCCAAATGGTCTAATATAGTGCATATTCAACTGGATAGCCTTGGATTCGAGCAAGCGGAAGCCGGCGTTGATGCCAAGTTGGCATTGACTGGCCTACATAACAACAACGGTCTCGGGCATGGCCAGTCGGATGAGGAAATACTCATTTCCAGTGCCATCGGTGGCATCATGTATCGTGGCCGAGCGAACCCTGAAACCCACAATGTTTCTATTACGGACGAGGTTCGCTTCGAGAGTTCTATTGACAATCCGAGCTATTATATGGACCCTTACCGTACTTCTTTCGATGATGCTAGCGGCTATGTGCTCGCAGGGCTACTACGGCCTATTGACCTGGCCAAGAACCACGCAGATCCAAGTGGCAAGAATGGCGTCATGGTATGGTATACACGTCCCAATGCCACGAAGGACGCAAGCTCTGTAGAATGGGAAACCCGCTTAATCTTTGAAGATGATGGAACGAATATTCGGTCAGGCAGCACGGCACTGTTAGTTCCCATAGAGCCAAAGCCTCAAGAGAAGAAAGCGTGGCTGTTTGTGACTGGATTTGTCTCAGAGAGCGTCATTGCGGTCGAAGTCTCCCTGTAATCTTTTTTTCTAGAACACTCCATTGTGACCAGTATATTCGGATATTCACTAAAAGGAATGGAACAAAGCTGTCGTTATAGGAAGGTAGATAAATAGAGCATAACCTAAAGACACCAGTGGCTAGCTAAAAGTGTATTTTGATGTTTCGTAACACGTCAATCTGGAGTCACTTCACTTCACTTGTGCTAAAGCTTTCACAACCTCCTTGGTCTGCATTATGTCGGCGAACTCGCCTGCTAAACTAGCGACTGAGACCGCATGAACAGTCTCGGCGTCGAATCCTCCCTTTGCCCACGTAGCTGTGGCATCTGCAACCAGAATGATACGTCCCCGATTGATGGTGGCTTGGTTATGGATTCCATCTTGAGAGTTGAAGGTAAGTGGTCCAGCAGGATAGCTATCCACAACCCCTAAATTCGCCGCCATGCGTACAGTGGTCGACACACAGTGGTCCGTCGTGAGACCTGCAAAGAGAACCTGTCGGATCCCTTGAGTACGGAGATGCATTTCCAGGTCGGTGCCTATGAAGCTTGAATTGACACACTTCCACATGATCAGCTCGGAGCCATCAGACGCCGGCTGCGCGACATCGAGTGGCTGAATGCCGTTTTCGGGATCATCGTGGTGGAGCGGAGAATTTATGCTTGTAGACGAGTGAAAGATGTGGATGATCTCTTTGATGTTCCCTTCCTCTGATTGCTCCTTGATCGCTACTCGAAACGCTTGAATGAGAGACTGGATGTTGTGTTCGTAGGAGGGATTGGAGCGAGAGGTGCCCCAGTAGGTTGGGTGAGTAAAGGCTGCTTGGTTGTCGATGAGCACAAGAGCGGTAGAGAGGTTCAAGTCAAGAGACATGTCTACTGCAATTTTCTTCTCTCCCTTAGAATAATAAGTTTGTTCTTGAGCCCTGTGGGAAGGGGGTTGCGGAGTCTTTATGTTCCATGATGGATACTATCGAATGATTCAACAAGGGTGAGTCATTTGAAGGAGCAAATAGTAATCACTATTATCTAGGTGGGGGGTTTTAGCCAAAATATTAATACTAAATACACAGTGATTTTAATGAGAGAAATTCTCGAGCACTTCATCTTGAATGGCCGACGACATGGAAATCTACTAGCTAACTGCCTCGGCGCCTGAGAGCTTCGTTCGTGCCCCAGGCATCAAATCCCATGCGTTGCTCTCGGACTCCGAGCAGCAAATACTTACAACAATCAGCATCGCCTCGTCTGGACTGCTTCCAAGAGTCGTTCATTTCCATTGATACTCGGGGAGGATGCCATCCAATCTCTGCACCTATAGGGCCCTCAGCGCTCGTTCTCACTCACGGATTTTCACACCTTTCCCTTCCACCCTTGAACGGCTTCGGCTTCGGCGTCGCGATAATTACCTCACCTCCCGTGGCCACGCCTCTTCATCCAAAACTCATTCTCGTCCCCCTTCCTCCGCCCAGCCAACCACATCTAGAGTTCCCTCCGCAACCTCAACCGCAACCTCATCTCTAGCCAACGATGTCAATCCGCCCCCCAGCACTCTCCCGGCCGATCTCAACCTCCCAGACCCAGTCTCATCCTCCGCTACCACGGCCGACAACCTAAAGCGCTATGTCGCAATGGGACGTGCATACCTTTCCTTCTACAAGACCGGACTCAAAAATGTATATCATAACTATCGCGCCTCGCTGCCCATCCGTCGCTCCCTCAGCCTGACCCCTTACCTGCCCGTCTCGCCTCCGCCTGCTCCATCCAAATGCAAGAAGAGCCTCGCGTTCCGCAAAGCAATTGAGTCAGCACAACTCAGCCGCTCAAGCTTCCAACTGGTCCGTCGCGCTGCCTACGATGTCAGGCGTATGATCCCCTTCGCCCTCATCCTCATTGTCTGCGGTGAGATGACCCCATTAGCCGTCCTGGCGCTCGGAAACGCCGTCACCCCGTTCACATGCCGTGTCCCACGCCAGATCGAGAAGGATCGTGTCCAGCGGACGACCCGCAAACGCGCTGCTATGGCCGCGCACCAGACGGCTACCGGTGGATCTGTTACACCGCTTGCCGCGGGGTCGGATCAGGAGCTGGACCTTCTGGTCAATATGTATGCTAATCCGGAGTGGATTGCGAGTGCTAGTGCTGAGGATATTCTACGCGCGTGCGCGGTGCTTAACTTGGTGAAGACGCATACTAGGCCGTCGGGGTTGGTGTCGGTGTATCGGGCGAGGCTGAGCCGGCATGCGGAGTACTTGCATCTGGATGATGGGCTGATTAGACGCTGTGGGGGTGTTCAGGCCATGAACGGTGTGGAGATTCGGATTGCCGTGGAGGAACGTGGTGGTGTTGGTGTGGCGGAGGGAAAAGGGGGTTGGGACGCAGAGAGAGACGAGAGACGGTGGTTGGAAAAGTGGTTGGAGAGGAGGTGAAACCTCAACCCTCTTACATCTCCGTACTATAATGGATTGGATATGCTTCTGCATGTTAGCGGCCTTGGTGGATACCAGATGGATACAAGGATATAGATGAGAACTGACTGGTTTTAACCCAGCGATGGGTCTGTTCATCAGATTATAATTATTCTTCCAGGTTTACATGGCTGTTCGCCAATAAGTGAATTCAACTGTTGGCGAAGAACAAATACATTATTGTACAGTATTTCATCAGCTCATTCTCACCCACGTCTCCTATACGCCCGCATTCTCCTCTATATTACCCTTATGTATCGTCGTCATAGGATTCGTGTCCCCTGGAAAGGGGCTGAAGATGGTATCAAGCGCTATTATCCCCAAAGCCACAAAATTGCTGTTCTTTTAATAAGTGGTTGGTCTCCCAGTTGACTGTGCTGCGTTACGGACTTGCTTAGCCCAGCGTAATCCGCAACTGTTGCAAAGGTCACGCTCTCCGCTAGGTCCTCGGCGCCATTCGGGCGTTTTCTTGGTCTGGCACATGGCGCAACTTTTCTCCACTGATGTGGTGCTCTGCTTGCGCTTCCGCTTCTTTCTTCGGGTGAGCAATCGCTGTAGCTCATCGGACAGCGTCCGGTTTTGCTTTTCTAGCTCTCGGAGCTCAACCTGCCAGCTTGAGCCCCTCGTTGGTACCAATTCTGCGAAAAATGGAGGTTCCTCCTGGACCTGTCGGACAGCCTGTTTCCCGGGAGACAGCTGTCTTTGTCCAGCTATTCCAGATACGCCCGACCCTGATTGGCGGGAAGTCTTAGAAGCTCGATTGGAGTGTGGGGCTGCTGAACTCGATTCGTCATTGCCTGCCTGCAGGGGTTTTGGGAAGCTAATCTGGGCAACTAGGAAAGAAGGCCTCGTGCCTTCTTTGGTATCTCCTGGGTATAAGGTAGTATGGGCGGTCAGCATATGGCCTTTTCTGTGACGAATCTTATGGTCGAAAGTGGTCCTTTGACCACTCCGAGCCGCTTCTAGAGCTTTCTGTGCCTCCACTCGAGTATCCATCAGATCCTGCAAGCTCTTGCCAATCAAATCATCAGGTATACGACCCAGCACAGGGCGCGCCTTTGAGGTTATAAAAAGAACAATTCCCGACTTTGACAACTTGACCCAAATATCGGTTTCTGCTAGGCTGCCACGCCCAATTTTCGGAATATGGTCAAGGCAGTATACGAGACGAGTCCGTCCAACAAGGACCATGAACTGCCTTCCTCGTTCTCCCATGCGCCACGAACCATGACTCTCGAACCATATGTATCCGCTGTATTTTTTACGCATTCGAAACACGACACTGACCGGTTCAGTAGTGGTAGAGGCCCGTAGATCGCGGATTACCGGACCGATATCACTGGGATGACAGACCGTCGAAAGCGTCTTCCCCACGAGCTCAGTCGGATCGTACTCCAAAACTTTCCGACAGGACGGCGATAGATAAAGAAATTCGCCTTCAAAAGATAAAACATGGATTACATCGTCTGTGTTTTCAACTAGAACGCGATCCAGGTGGTTTCTATAGTTTGAATTCGAGGTGTTTAGACTCTCCAGTATGGTTGATACCTGGTCAGGCGCAAACCAAGTTGCTAAATCGGGGTGCGACCGATAGATCTCAGGGGGGGGGACCACATAATTGGGCAGTCGATTCCGTTGGTAGTTGATCGTATAAGTACCATCTATGAAAATCTGTTAGTTTGATGTACAATACCCCGTCACGGTTGGGGCATACTTGGATTTCTCCTGGTAACGGCATCGGGCGTCTCAACTAAATCGACCTGAAACCCTACATAAAACCGGTAGTCATTGGAGTTCCAGCGGATGGGTATCATTGTTATTAGATTCATAAATGGCTGTCCACCCTTTCTATAGTTGATGAGACTAGCTTGAATCTCCGTTCGTTCTTCAATCGTGGACCGCAGACGCAAAGTGGTTTGATCGTCGACAAATGTTCGTTTCATGCCTTTTTGAACAATACCATCTGGGCCTTGCAAAAATCGACAGTTTTGCCCGACAATCTCCTGCTCTGTATACCCGGTGAGTCGCTCAAATGATTCGGAGACGTAGATAATCGGGTGGTCATTTTGAGTTATGTCACAAAGGACGAACGCGCACGATAGGTCGACAGCACCGATCTTAATCTTAGGATTCGGCCTGGACACTACTTCGGCCTACAAAAGAGACCAATTGTTGAGTGTTAGACGCTGAATTATTCCATGTCCAACAACCTCGGAAGCGAGGCGGCGAACCTACCAAGACACCCATTATATCGAAACCGCTACTTGAATAGATGCTGGCATATTGGGAATTCTCAGTAGTTGCCGACTTTGGATGGGGTGGTAGGGGAACTTTCGGATGTTATCCCACATTAGCCATATTTATAAAGTGCAAATAGATACAAGACTCATTCAGGTAGGAGCAAACCTACCTTTTGTTGGAGACGGCCTTTTCGGTTGAATGAAACGATGAGAAGACGCGGAACCTGACGATTGGGCCGGCGACTGAAGTCCGCGGTTTCGCCTGCGCTGTGATGTAGAGCCAGTGGCTTGAGGTTGACTAGTCTGTTGCCTGTTGAGTATGCTAGTTGGCTGTGCACGAGTAACTGGGTCTGTGTGGCTGGGCGGTGCCTGATATGTATTCGAGGCCGGCCCATGTGTTGGCATAGTAGGATAAACCGCGGGAGGAATCAAGCTCATGGGCTGCGGCTGAAAAGAAGTGTTGCGATAAGACACGGATTGCTGTTCCTGGAAGGTTTCCAGCTGCATGGTAGGAAAGGAAGATGCGACGGCATTGTAGGTGAAGTGATTTCCCGTATTTATAGGCATTGGTGCTGAATCTCCGCCAACAGAAAGTGGATCATACAGGAGCATAGTATTAGACATTCGGTCTCCCAAATTCTCAGCGGGCATGGGATGCTCAGGTGGATTCAGGGACAACCCAGTCGTGTGCGACGGGAAGACAAAGGATGCGCTATTAGCGACCAAATCTGGCATTTGCGACTGATAGGAAGTAATGCTTCCCGGCTGCATCTGGTCGGGCGCTGTGAAAGGCACCATCATCTGAGCGTAGTGATCACTGGGGGCCTGCGAATAGCCCATTTGGTGGTCAGATGCAGGTACAGTGTACTGGGCATCATAGAAGCCATCACTGAGCCCTTCCATGCTGCAGCAGATAATTCCCTCAAAGATAGTGTCCGATCGATTCGATTCGATAACCTAGACCAATGAGGGAAGCGCATCGAGGCAGGTTGGGGATGCGTTGGGAGATAAAGAACCACACAGCGCACTCAGCGGCCCATGAAGGACCAGGATTCAAGCAAGAAAGCAAGGCGAGGGTGCGCCAATATCGGAGCCTTTAGAAAAGAGGGGAAAGAAGAAATCTGAAAGGTGGGAACGACTGTCGCACGCTTAATATAAACAATTTAATGATGATACATTACACTAATTAGGGGGAAGGGTTGAGGCAAAAACAACGAGAGATCTAATATCGATTCGGCGTCAGGTAATGACCTTTGTTAGAAGAGAGGAGCCCAGTGATGACAATCAGACATGAAATCAATCATATACGACGCGACAGAACGACAGTCCGCAGGGACGTTTTTTTACGACAATCAATGTCGACTGTAAGTGCGGGCCGTCGCAAGCGGCTGCCTGCCAATAAGAGCGGTTCGTTGGGTTAGCACCAAGTGATGTGTCAAACATCACAGCAGGCTTTGGTTTGTGATGGATCACTCTGAGGATTGGAAAGAGAAGGAAAATGAAAAGGAGAAAAAGGTTGTTGAATATGAATGTTGGATAATAGAGTAGTTGGAGTTGAAGTTCAATAAAAATGTAGGGGCGCCTTTTTTTTTTTTTCTTTTCTTTTTTTTAGATAAAAGAAAGTATTTATGGACGTACGTCGTCGAAATGCGATGTATAGTGAGTACAGGGAGCACTGTACTTACAAATTCAATGGCCGTTGATCTATAGACCTGGGCGCAGCTCACGTGAGGAATGCTTTCATCCTCCATCTTCATCTTCTGGTAATTATAACGATCAAGGATAATAATAATAAAAGGTTCACTTATACAGTAAATTTTAAAAAAATACAAAAAGAACCAGCACAAGTCCAATTAACATTGATCCAGTGGCCTTCAAGATCGTGTTACAGGGCAGATCGATGACATTTCATCCATCCATTTTGACATTGTCACCATTGATTCCAAAAAAGGCACCTTACTACACTATCTATTACACTTTTCTGAAGCATTTCCTAGTGATTCATGAATGATTCAACCCACATGGTTTCTTTCGGTATATTTCATGGCCCGGCTATTTCTTCGATATCAAATTTTACTATTAAACTGCAATCTAGTCAGTGTTTTTTCCCCTTTTCGATGATCATCATCACACAGAAAGCTCCTTTTCTTATTCTTGTTGTCGATATTCTTTACCTTCACTTTTCTTGTCTTTTATTTCCTTTTCTATTACTTCTCGCTTTATACTGTCATTCGTTTGGAAATCCGTATTGATCTGGTCCCACTTACCTTGGTTTCATTTCTTTGATCGACATAGCCCGGTTTCTCTCCCCTTTTTATACGCCCCCCTGACCGATGAACGACAACGGCAGTTGAGACCTGACGGATCCTATCAACAGTCTTGTCTCAGTCTTCTAGACAATAGTTCATTCTACCGTTCTCTGGCCTCTCCCGATTGGAATCATTGCTCTACATTCTCTTTGGTCAATGCCACTTCACACGGAAATTGACCCACTGTCGCAACACGAAATGGCGGACGAGCCAAACAAAATCACCCTAACTATATGCGGAGATGGGGGATGCGGTATGTTGCGCAGTATTTCAATACTTCCTCTTTCCTCCCCAAACCCAGAAATTGAGATTCCGCCCTGTTTGCGACAGAAATTCGGGTTGGGGCTGGGCATTGTTTGTTGTCGCGCACAAGAAGCCTCGACTGACCTAGTATGCGGCGTAGGGAAATCATCCATTACACTTCGATTAGTGCGCAGCGAATGGATTCACGAGTGAGTAGACCTTTCCATGTCTGGTGGCTTGGTGCATTAAATGAATGTATTGAGCAACTAAACTGATCTCGTGCAACTTGTCTAGATACGATCCTACCATCGGTAATCCACCACTCCCATACGTCCATCCTTAATTCGACAGCATGGCTCTTCTAACATCAATCCGTTTTGTTGGAAATTGCAGAAGACTCTTATTCGGTTACACGAACGGTCGACGGCATTCCCTATTTCTTGGCTATCACTGATACCGCTGGCCAGGAAGAATATCGCGGGCTCTGGGCGGCATCCAATCTTAAATCAGACGCATTTCTCCTGGTCTACGACATCACCAACGCTTCTAGTTTGAGTACACTAGATTATTTCATGGAGATGATCGAAATTGAGGCTGAACAGCGGGTGGAAGACAACCAGCGCTTACTGAAAGAACTAGGCGATAGTGCACATGGCTTAGAAGTGGGCATGCCTCCTCCAGTTAAAATCATTGCAGGGAACAAATGCGATCTTAAAGACGGACGAGTCATAGGTGCCAGAGATGGCCTGGAATATGCCCGGAAGCACGGCTGTGGTTTCATGGAGACAAGTGCAAGAGAGATGGTCAATATCGAGGAAACATTCGCTCGTATATAATTCACCCCTTCGTGAATAGCTTTCGCATTGATGCGCTGGATCTAACCTTCTCGTAGTTTTGGTCCGTCGTGTAGTGGAAGCCCGTCAACAACATTACCAGAAGGGCTCACCAACTACCAATGCACCACAAACTACAGGGTCTACACCTGCAAAGAACCCCGCCGTTACGACACAGGATAAGAACGCTGCTTCAAAGTCACCCAGAGAGAAAAGCTCACGACTCCAAAGTCTCTGTTGTGGGATGTTTAGTGGAAAGAGGCGACAAAGTCAGGAGCAGGAACAGACGAACGAGTCTAGATCAGGAGAGGAGGGATCATCGAAACAGTCTGCGCCGCGCTTATGGAGGTGTCTGAGTTGCTGGTAAGCCCACAGGATATGTTGGTGGATGGCTTTGCTTCTTATCCTTCTTTGTTCATGTTGTTCAATTATAATATACCCCTCCCGTCAGGTTTCCACATTGCTAGCTGCTTTTTGTCGCTTTTGTATGTATATATTTTTTTCACCTTCCACTCTTTCAACCTCTCAATACCCAAGGTCGAGACCAAGACTCAAAAAGACAAATGAGGATTATGCTTTCAGGAAGCAAAGCCCAGGTTGGGCAACGATGGGGTCATTCGAGAACATCCAACTTGGCACGCGGGAGATCAACGAACAGAATATTCATGGTAGCATGTAGTACCTTAAACGGTTTTGTCAGGTGGTATACCCCATGCATGATCTATGAAGGACTACTAGTAGTAGTCAGCATCAATTGAAATCGATGAGGGATGATGAAAAGCCATTCAGGTTATCAAGCGGTGGGGTCCAAGATCCCCCTCAGCTATCATGGATGCGGGATGACGATAGCATCGCCCTGACCCATAGTTGATTGAATGAGCAGATGTCCAGCTGGAATTACCAAGGTAGACCAATAATCTCGCGATTTTCTAGAGCCAAGTCAACCTGGAAACATTGTCTCGATTTCCAGGTTCAGAGTGATATTTCCTGATTAGATAGGAAGCGAAAGACGGACCGAAGTCATCTACCATCAAAGAACTGAATGTAACGAAATCAACGGACCAGACCGGTCAACACCTAAAGTCCTCGGGTCATTGATCCGTCGCAAGCCCTAAACTCAATCTCTGATGGGTTCAAAATAATGGCGCAAGGATGATGAAGTCAAATCCCGGGGGAGGCTTTGAGACCGATCGCCGACTAAACGGCGATTATGTCTAATGTGATCTTGACATTATCTCAGGGTGTGAAGACGAGACAGCATTTGGTTTCCCTTTCTTTCTTTTCCTTTCTTTTACCTCTTCTTAATTCTTTTCGTGCTGACACATTGCAGACTCTTGTCAATATGATACTGATTTTAAATTCCATGGAAAATCAATAAAGGGGAGTAGGTAAATCATTGTCCCCAGATTTCCATGTCATGATCTTCGCTTTGTGTCTTAACGTCATTGACTATCAGTGGTAGCAGAGATACGGCACCACGATCCGTCAGCATACTCTTCTATACCTGAGCTTGGTGGATAACATAGTGGGATCGCCAATTAATGAACAAGGTGGAGAGAGTGATAGCGAAACAGAACTAAGAAAGAAAAAAAATTGATACTGGTCGAAAATACCTCATCAAGATGATCTGGCACTATGGATTAGTGATGGAGCTATGTGCCACAAGTTACAATGATCGTTTGAGGGTCTGTCTTCTGTTAAGCTTTTAGTAGAATCATCCGAGTTCCCAACATTGGGCTCGTGATCAAACACGGGCACTAAATGACTGGAGGGCGAACATTTCGATGTTTACTTCGCAGAGTCATGGACTCCCGTCATCTACTACTAGGACCAAAATGACCAAATCTTCCGGTTTGATTATTCGGCATGTGTTTGCCGAGAGAAGGTGGAAACAATTGATCAAAAAGGAGCTTCCTCCTGTTGTGCCGTAATGCCGTTTTATGCAGAAACTGGATATATACAAGTTGGTACAATTTAGTACAGTATTGTGTTTGTATTGTGTGTATGTACATACATACCTGTACAGTAGTCTTTGATCGGAAAATACTACGGTGTAAATTTCCGATGCTTGGATAGATGTTGGATGGCTATTAATGACCAGAGTTTGCTCGATCCTCTGATCCCTGATAATGAAAGTGCTCAAAACTGGGTCATTCTTTCTTTCTACTTACATTTAGACGGAGTACGAAGATCTCATGGATGCCACTCGGATATCCGGAGTACGGCATTATGAGCAACGTTCAAACCGAACTTACAAAACCTTAATGTTTGGCGGGCTACTGGAGGAGTTTTCTTTCTTGCTTTCTTCCCTTTTTTTTTTTTTTCTTTGTTGGTTCATGTAATCAACACTTACTCGATTGAGTATTATTTCTGTATAAGGAAATTTAAAATTAGCTAGGGAAGATGGGACCTCCGAGGTCCGAGCCAAGGCCTCCGACCCCGAGTCGTGCTTAGGTCTACTACCTCCCGCTTTACCCGCACTTCCGTGCTCCGTAGCTAAGGTAGCCCGTATCCGGTTTTAAGGTACGACTGTTAGTACCAGGTAGTGATTAATACATACATCTGTTACAGCAAGAGAGCCTTGAAGATCAAGTCCTTGAAGTCTTAGGCTTCTTATCTCATATTTAATAATAGAGAGCTACTAATCGTATCTTAAGAGTCAATATGCATGATCAGTTCGTAAAATGAATGATTCATTCATCGTTTCGCAAAAGTAACCGTGGGGGTCATGTATGGGCGTACCAGAAATACACAAGCTCCACCGCATAACCTACTGAACTAGAACGAGACCAATTCTCTCGCCCACCCAAGTAACCCCATCCCATACTTCGCTTTGCTTGGAATGCGTCAATAAGACGGAGTACATGTGTTCCTTCGTCAGGCTTTTAGTAATATTAATCAGAATTAAGAGCTAGATTCTTTAGAGTGTAAATAAGAAAACTGAAAAAATCAAATTGGAAATTAGAAATTAAAAACTAAATATAAAATATAAAATAGAACAAGAAAATAATAAAATAATAAGTAATAAGTAATCCCCTAGTAATATTACATAGTGCTCCATCCACCTTGATAGTTCATTGTAGCCATCATCATCAACCTATAGATTAGTTAAAAGCAAGTTCAAACCCTCCAGAACCCATGGACTTTTTGCTTCTGGACTTTCTTACTTCAGCGGTTACCATATAACTCTACTTACCTCTCCCATAGTCACTGCAACCTTCTAGTTCTTGGTTCCAGTCACTCTGGTCATTACTCATTACATCGTCTTGCTAATACTATTGACGCCTCGCATTGGTCCTTGATTAGCTTCTTCAACCCTTCTACTCCCCCATATCATTGTATCATCGATCAACCTTATCATACTGTCGATCCTAACTTTTGGACGAAAGAAGGACAACTGGAACGCGAAAGCGAATAATAACGCCTCCAAACCCGACTTTTGGTGCTAGGGGTCATAATTATTTATTTTTTCTTCGGCCGGATTTCTTCTTCCTATTTATTCAATCTCCTCTCACCCTTCGTCACCGCCTCTATCTATAGTCATTCAACATAATGACAGCACGCCAACCCTCACCTGCATCGGACAATTCACACTCGGACAGTAATGTCCGCAAGAGGGTATGTAAGGCATGCGATCGGTGTAGACTGAAGAAATCTAAGGTAAGCGATGGTCGAGGCCCAAGCATCAGCATGCTCTGATGCACTGACCGGTGCAGTGTGACGGAGGCAACCCTTGTGGTCGCTGTAGGACAGATAATGCCATTTGCGTCTTTGGCGAGAGGAAGAAGGCTCACGATAAAGTGTACCCTAAGGGGTGAGCTTGCACCTGGCATTGATTTTTTTTCTGCTCTAACAGGCAAAATCTCGTCGCTAACCATGACTTCATCGGGTATAGATATGTTGAAATGCTCGAGCAACAACAGGCATGGCTAGTCTATGGCCTTCAGGAATTATATCGACGTACTAGCGAAGGCGATGGGTGGCCCGGAGAACCGTTAAAATGCGAAGCCAACGGCCATCCTCTGACACACGACTTGCTCACCCGTCTAGGCGCTTTGGACCAGAGCAAGGGCGAGCGCTTTGAGGAGAATACCGAGTCCATGCAGCAAGACTTGTGGAAGCAGAATGCAGGGCATATGCAGCGTCAGGATTCATCAGACGGCAGCTCAGAAAGCGCGCACTCGCCAGTTCTTCCATCCCGATTCTCAGACACATTCTCGCGACAACCACTTACGCCGCCCACTTTCAGCCCCTCTTCACGGCAAGGACCTACAATCAAGACCGAGCCCCAATTGGTGTCGAACTCCCCTAACTTCATTCCGCCGTTAGCCATGCATGGGGATGTGGTCAACCCTATCGCACTGCAAAGTCCGCAACAATGGCCGAACAGCATTAACAATTTCGACGATATGGATCTAATGACAACTGCTGACTACACCAACCTATCATTCGACGACTCGATCTCGTCTCCGATGTTCAATCGCCAAATTCCAATAAATTGCATGTCTTACATGGATACGAAAAATGACTATGAAGATATCAGTCAATTCTTGAATGCGAACCCACCGGAGATAGCGTCGACCTAAGCTATGCTGTGGGACAAACACAATATGGCTTCATTTTTCCTCGACATTCCTTGCATACACCGTATGACGTGACGCATGTATATTACACATGTTTATTTCTCTTACCACTAACTCTGGGTTTGTCTTTTTTTTTTTTGGACGGCGATGCTCTTCAGCAAAGGTCTTGGAGGAAAGCTCCGCCGCAGAGTGTATAGTGCTGACTATTTATTTCGGGAATACTATTCTCGCATCCACAATGCGAGACTACAATGCGATCTGATACAATCGCTCTGGGTGTTCTGGAGTTGAGGGGTAAAACATTGACTTAGTTTATGGAGCTATGGAAGGAAGTATTTACTATTTGATCTTTCTCCTCTTTTTTCGCAGGGGTTATCCATTGGTCTCATTCGTCTCGTGCGTGGTTGACTATTCCGGTGTCTGGTCAGGGATATCCTACATACCACCATATAGAACCACTGAGCAATATAATTCGATCATCTACCCATCTTAATAGCGACTGAAGTTCTACCGTTTCATCCCCATGTAGAGAGCTTCATTCAGGAACAGGCGTAGTGACGTCGAGACTAGATGACTAATCGGCACCGGAGGACATCGATGATTCATCTCCGATTTCTTATCTCCGCCCCGCCGGTAAGTTGATGACGCCTTAAATTCACCGTAATTAGAATGCTTACTCGATCTTAAGTGGCAGACAGTTACGAGAAACTTCCGAGACTAATAGTATGGCTTGTCCGAATTCTAAGACAAAATAACATTAAGAAAAAAAATCTGCTTAGGTTTCACGAAATGAGGGATGGTATTTCGCTTTACTGTTACTTCTTTCAGTAGTACTACAGCGGTTTTCGGTTGGATCATTGAAAACGAGTAGAGGGTCATGGCCCACCCATGGACCCTCTAGGACGGTGCTAGTCCAGCCCAACCGATCTTATGGAATGTTCTTTTTTAGAGTTTTTTCTTCCCTTTCTTTAATTCCGCGTTTTAGATATTTCCGTTGCTGTCAAAAAGTCCGAAAGGCCGAGCCGATTGATGACTCGTTTCCTCTAGGTATCGTACATACAGCGCATTTTTTACCTAACTTCCGAACCGCTGCCTCACTTGGGTTGGGACTAGGTGATCCTTTTGTTCCTCTGTATCACGGCGGAATCAACCTTGACGCTGGATTAAGTTTGTTTTTGTCTATTTATGGCTTCCATTTACTTGATTGTTTCCCTTGCGGACATGTTATTCTGTAACCATCGACTAAGTATGAGGGCAACCTGAGTCTGATAAGGTTGGCATCCAGCCCCTTCTTCAATTTTTTTAAGGCTTATAAGCTTCTGCAGGATTCGGCGTCACTATGCAGTAATGCTAATGTCATTTTGACTGAGAAAGTATAGTCGATTAATAATCACCGTCGTTCGCTTTGAAATTACCCAAAATCGCGTACCGGTATCTGTTCTTTGTAAGCGACCAATTGCGGAGATAAAAGGCGGGAGCGTCTGCCAATGTCATGGATCATTCGACATCAGGTACGATGATATTCATTGATGCAGAAGCAAAAGTGGCCGGTCTAGAATTGTAATTCATTGGATCCAGAATTGATCAATTGGCACAAAATTTGCTGCAAGCAGCGTTGGATATTGCCAATTTCGGTAATACGTATCATTGTCCACGCTAGATTACTAACTTACCTTGAGGTAATCTTGAAAATAATTTGCATTATTAATGCAAGGCCACTACAAGCTCTACGTATACGGGGTACGGATGAGGGATTTAATTGTGAAAATTAATTAGCATCGGAGAGCTGGGCAAGAAATAGCGAGGTTCGTAAGAGCCACCTTGATAGGACGGAACATCACCCTGAATCATAGCACCACTGATTCGGTATCGGCACGTCCGCGCCCGCGGGCACCGATAGATCCGTTCGATCGGTTTGGTACCGGTTTGTGTCTATCACATGTTCCGAGATTCAAAGCTGACAGTTGTTGTTTACATACATCAACAATAATCAATCTCGAAGGAATAAGGCTCTATGTAGAGCTGAATGGCCCGTACAAAAATATGGAAGGAGCATGTGTTTCAAAAAAAAAAAATTATAAGTGAAGGAACATGTCAGAAATGTCTTGGAGAATCAAATGATCTAATTCATTTTATCATTACGCCAGAATCAACTTGCTCAATCAAGCCGATGTGTGTACATGCTATAAAGCCTCTCTACATGGCCTTGAGGTTAACTTTGTGATCTAAAACAGTCAGAGAGCACAAGTATCTCTCATTTGCTGTGTCGCTTAGATGGCAATATAGAGGCTCGATCGAGGTTCCAAATCGGCGCACAACGATTTTAGTTTCTTGCAACGTTCAAGCTATAGCCTATACCACTTCTCTCATTTCCCACGTCACTAACCGTTCGATTAAGTTGTTGGGCGGATCATGAACAGTAGTGGTACTCTAACGAGTCTAATCTAACCGACGAAGCAGAGCCTCAAAATACACCCTTGTTTGATGGCCTAAAGGCATAACCAATATGCCTAAGGCTGAAACAACTTTATCCGGGGTATTACCGAAAGAGGAAAGCTTGGCAGGCGCCTCTAGAACAAACACTGTTGAATGAGACAAAGAGCCGTCGTAAAATGGGGACACAAAGCAGATGCTGGCAAATTATCCTTTCTCGGATAAAATATTGATGGACAGTAACACCGGATTATTATGGGGTCCCAACGGGCTGATAATATTAGCCTAAAGATCCATTTGTAGTAAGACGGTTTCTGCGGGGTACGAAGGAATGCCCCTCGTTTATATTCATCCCTCTGTCCTGGCCATATCGTACTCATCAACTCAAACAATTGGCTCTCTTGTCAATCCAGCACAGAAAAGCGTTCAATAGGCACAATTAAGGCAACTAAAATATCTCAAAAATGGTGGATAAATCGTCAGTCAAATTCACTTCTCTCGGCGCAATCATACAAGAGCTCAACGTCGATGGTCATAATATCGTTCTAGGGTTCACCAAGAAGGATCTCTACGAGAAATACAACACGCCTTGGTTTGGTGCGACTATAGGTCGCGTAGCCAACAGGATCAAGGACGCGAAGATTCAAAACCTCAACAGCCAGCAATACGAACTTGAGAAAAACAACGACCCTAACGCGTTACATGGAGGTAGTCGTGGATGGGGCAGACGAGAATTTGAGGGTCCTACTCTACTGCAGCGCAACGGAAAAGATACCTTACTTTATACTTACACGAGCCCCCACCTTGATGGAGGGTACCCCGGCACGGTAGAGATCAAGGTCTTCTATACGGCGACCAAGGAGGATAACCGCTCAGTGCTTACAATCGAGTATGAAGTCGAATTGGTGGGTAATGAGTGTAACGAGACAGTTGTCAATGTGACCAACCACAGGTACGTACTAGATGTGAAAGCGACGGTAGACGAAGATTGTGCTTGGCCAAATGGTTGAAGGAACAGCTGCTGATGAGTGGTATTCATTTAGTTATTTTAACCTCACTGGCGATGAGACCGTCGACGGCACATCGGCTAAGCTCTTTACCAAAAACTACCTGCCACTTGACAAGACCGGTATTCCCTATGGCAAGATTGAAGAACACCCCACTAAAGTCACCGAGCCATTCATAATCGGGCCGAGCAAAGAGGCATTTGATGATGTCTTTATCATGGACCGAGATGTCGCCGCAATTCCGTTGGATACGCGCGAAAGACCGCTCCAGCTCCTAGCAGAGTTCTACCACCCAGAATCGCATATCAATCTGGAGGTGCACAGTACTGAGCCTGCGTTTCAGTTCTACACGGGCCAAGGTACGGATGTGCCCGCTGTTAGCGGCAACCCGAGTCGGGGCCCATTCTCCGGCTTCTGCATCGAACCCAGCCGCTTCGTCAATGCGATCAACGAACCGGATTGGAGGCACATGGTTCTCCTAAAGAAGGGAGACAAATATGGAAGCAAGATCGTGTACAAAACCTGGAAAGACCCGCAATAAATTGCCGACCATAGAATTGTGTCATGCCACCAATAAGGAGCTGATTGATGGAGAATTTTTCTATTCATCTCTGCAAAATCATCCGATTGTCACATGATGTGCCGTTTATCCTTATCACCCGTGAAATGTATCCGATGCATTTTTCATCAAGCTCCAGCAGCTGTATGCTCCTCAGTAAATTGATTATAGGATTTCAATGCTTAGTAAAGGCCTCGGCATTGAATCGGGAAAGCGATCCACCTTTCCCCCCCTTTACCCAGGTCAAGTTTGTCAACAGTATAGAGTAGTTATTCCGTGCATTTCCCTGCTATGGATTATCTAATTCGCTTTTTTTCAACATTAGGCTACTGGACTTTAGAGCAATTTGTTTTACTTCTGCAGCGGGAGTGGGAATTGCTCATCTTTCCAATTTTTAGAATGCCAAGAGCTTCTGGAATCGACCTATTGTTTCTAGTGAACTACGATCACGTTTGGTGCATTGGTTGATAATCTCAGTGTGCCTAGAAGTAACAATACTCGCCCTAGTTATTATGAAACTTTAGTTGCTTAGTTCTTATAATCTACGTTAGAATATCAACAATAGGAAAGTGCTAGAGGTCAATAGTATGTATACATACAGCCCTAACAAAATACGTCTTGCGATTTAGGTTAGGTATTATCTATATAGGCAAATATGTACAGTACTGTGCAGCATTGATACAGTCTATACGTGGTGTAATCAATACGGAGTACCGCAAGCATACTGCTAGTATCGGAAAGTATCGGTACGGTACAGTTAGTATTACAAAAATTGATACTCGCGACAGACCTGGGTAATGCCGTTTCTGACAGGCCTGAGCTTGGGACTCGGAAACGGACAACAAACTTACCGATGGAGCTTGGCAGCGATCGTCTTCATAGGATCGTCCGAGCAGTTCTAATGCTCAGGGCCAGCTTGAGCGGCATTAGACTTTCCTGAAGGACTTGTTGGCGGGCAGTGTTTGGTGGGATAGGTGTCACTCGGACCTGATAGTGTTGGCGAGAAGCCTGATGTTTTTATTATATGATTTAGCGAGAGAAAGATATGCTCCATACTGTACAGGTCTCTACATATACTTTGTGAGGGATGAGTACTTCTTGGAAGTGCTGGATTATTCCTCGATTTAACTGACTAGAATTCGCTTTAGTAGTCAGTAACCTAGGGTAAGGGCATCGGAGGATCCGCGGACCCTAAAGCCATGGAGCACATATATATATGTATGTGCATACACACATACAAGATAATGTTGAGGTCGTTTCAATAGCAGTTAGGGTGCCAAGAAGACCAAGCAATGTCTGATGAGCTGTAAGCCACCATTGCAAGTGAAATTTAATCGCCTAATTTCTCGGATGACCCCCGGAACGTTGAACATTTCTCCGGTAGACCCCTAAGGCCGCCACTGGTAATACGCTCGTATTCTAAGTGGGACTATATGTATAGTAATTTGTATAGTAGATTGTCTATTTAGAAATCTTGACGATATACTAGAGGTGCAAATGGAGCCTTTTAAAGTACTAAATAGAGATATCTCAACCGGCAGAAGGCGTTCGATCAGCGTAGCGTGCTAGGAACAGTAGGCGACTGTTTTGTATAGTAGTTTATATGGAAAATAGTCTGTATAGTATCTTAAAGGGGGAATGGTAGGAGGACTGGGAGCAGTCATGCTTTTGTCTTTTTCTATAAGATCTTGATTAAAAGTGCTTTAAAATAAGCTCTCCGGGGCACATTTTGATGGTTTAATTACTGAGAAATCACTATTTTAGATAGTTAAAAGGTCTGCTGTCTGGTGGTTTACCATACGAAACACCTTCCGCCTACCTATATAGAAAGGTGAGTGGTGTGGAGGCGTGTCTACCGGAGAAACGTTCCGGGGGCCATCCGAGAAATTAGGCGGAAATATAATATCTACGAGTTGGGAAGAGTCATCCATGTTTCCCCGTAACTCCGGATGTCAGCCCTCAAGATTGGGCCCTCGGCCCATATCCTCTTCCTTGTCCGAGATGCCAGCAGGAAGCGAGTACGAAGCGACAAATAGAGTGAACGGGAAGCTAATTTGTTTGTTAGGTTCACCAGGTCAGGTGCAGCCGATTTATTCAGAATGACTGACCTAAGTTATTATGTACATACTGTACAGTACATATGGGCCTGGCTTATGTTTATTGTGTCGCCGGAGATTCATCATCCACATTTTCATTTTTTACCCCGCACTTTCATTCACGTGTACATATGTATAGTACATATCCAGCTCAGAGTGAAAGAAAATGGAACCCTTTTTGGATTGAGATATGTGGATTGGCCCGACATTGGCTTCACATTACCCAATGTTCATCACAAGGTTATCCATGTCACATACATTCCAAGCATTACATTCAATGTCCCAATCTTCAAAGCCTTGCATGAGTAAACTGAAGTAACGAAACCCCTGCCAAATCAGTTGTGAAAGTTCTGCATAGTACTCAATCAAGGATTCTTGCTGCCTACAGATGGGGCAGTGCGATTCTACATCCTCTTAGCATGGCGTTGGCGCTGCTCAACAATCGATACGTTGCAAGATGGCTGTGCTTTTGGAAGGGAGCCTCCCTTTGCCCATGATACAAATACGTACTTGCTTGGGGCTTGGTCAATTTGATATCCGAGCTAATTATGGTCTAGGCACACCATATATCTTTTGCGTTTCGTATTCGGCGACTTTTTTTTGGGCTCTGCCGGGTTATTGCATACACTTAATACCTATGTACATAGGCACGGATCTGTGAAAGAAAAATCGATACTCTCTGTTTTCAATACTAATTGCAATGCAATAACAATACTTGTGATGATACGGAGTACTGCTGGTAATACGTAGTACATACCTGATCAGGAGCATGTGTTCTTATAAGGCAAGTAGGCCGAAGTAGATCCAAGTAACACAACTACAAGTATACATATTATTTATCTGCTGTCCCCAGTCAGGTTGTTTTACTAAAGTAAGTTCGAAATAGCTCGGATCCAACAGCCATAATAAACACATGTACATACATACTCACTCCCAATCCAACGCAGAGGGAATAAATGCCTCTACCCGTCACACCGCCGACCACCGTTTGCAGCTGCGGGTCGGCATTGTGATGGGCATCATTCACGTGACTGACCGGAACTCCCCGATCCCCTGCCCCGCATGGGGTTGATATCGTATCGTTTCCCCTCATCGATGGATTTCCATCCTCCCATACATGCACAGACTTATCTCAACGGTACGTCTCTCTAATAAAAAACCTGGCGGGGTGTAATAAAAACAATGGCTTTTGTCTATGGAGACCTCCATCATTTGCTCCCAGGTAATTACAAACGCCTGATTACCTCCTGGCTGGAGGAGGACTGTCCCAGCTTTGACTATGGCGGTTTTGTCGTTGGTGAGTCAGACGGTGAGGCAATGTTATTGGGGAAATCCAAGGTAATTCGTCTTCTATATTTCGCACGATTGAGGAATATTGACTTCGTGATCTACTTGTGAATCATTGCGTGCTAAATCCACCACCTATACTCAGGGTGTCGTTGCAGGTGTTCCCTTTGTGGACGAGGTTTTCGCTCAATTAGGATGCACGTGAGTCAAAATATACATAACGACAGATCTAGCCTGTACCGTGCGATTGGTTTCTAAACGAACAAAAAGAGTTGAATGGCACGTCCAAGAAGGCGAGTCCATCGATCCCATCACGCACTGCGCTACCGTCCGCGGCCCCATTCGAAAGATCCTCCTCGGAGAACGCGTCGCCCTTAATATTCTCGCCCGCTGCTCTGGTATCGCAACAAAAAGCGCCTCGCTCGTGACTGCTCTTCGCGCTCACGGTTGGAATGGGACGCTCGCTGGTACCCGTAAGACCACACCTGGATTCCGTGTGGTTGAGAAGTATGGTATCCTTGTTGGAGGTGCCGATCCGCACCGACACGATCTTAGTTCCATGACGATGCTTAAGGATAATCATGTTTGGGCCTGTGCCAATAACCGCGCGGCTAAGGATGGTGGTGCCTCTTCCATCGAGTCTATCACGGCTGCTATACCTCGGGCAGTTGCCGCAGCTAAAGCAGCCGGTGGGTTCACGACTAAAGTTGAGGTTGAATGCCGGAGTATTGAAGAGGCGAATGCGGCTATACAGGCTGGAGCGGACGTGGTCATGCTGGATAATTTCACACCGGATGGTGTCCGTGAAGCAGCTAAGAAACTCAAACAGGATTGGGCTGGCAAGATGCAATCGTTCCTCATTGAAGTGAGTGGTGGGCTGAACGAGACCAACGCTGCTTCTTACGCCTGCCCCGATGTCGACGTCCTCTCGACTAGTTCGATCCACCAGGGCACCAGTATTTTGGACTTTTCTCTCAAGGTTTCACTGCGGTGATGCTCCATGATTATGAGTTTGATAACAGTGAAACCAGTCACGACGCCACGTGTAGATTTGTATAAGAAAATCATGTATGTATGTTTACTTTTCAATCTCACAATACAACATGACGATTGTATAATAGGTTCATTCACGTTTATTATAGATATAGAGAGGTCATGTCTTGAATTGGGACATCTCAGCCCCTTTACCCGAAAGTCACTTCCGCTTGATCATGGCGGCGTATACCTTGTTAACCATCTAGACAGCCAACCCAAGTACAGAAGGCACTAATATTTTGAACTTCAGAGACCACAAAACCGAGTAATGGTAATTGCCACGAACACTAGGATCGTCTATGTCTAGTCCCACATGGACATATGGATATTTGGAAAGTAAAGATAGAAAGACAGCTAAAAGCGATGGGTATATAATGCACGCAAGAATGGGTCCACAAAGGACCTGAACCAACATGAAACCGCATGCCTGATAACATTAAGACGACACAGTTGCTAGAGATGCAGGTCGAAATGAGCAACAAGACTGATGTGAAAATCACTAAAATAGAACAGAAAAGGGAACACGGGAGGAACAAGAGCAGAACTGGTTCAGACCTCGATGTCAACACAGATTCCTTCTCCTTCACTCGAGCTTGGATCATCTTCTCTGTGGCGACCGTAACATTCGCCAGAGTCATGATCGGATCCTTGACTTCTTAGATTTTGCCCTCGGGCCTGACCACCGGTGTCGTCAATGGATATCTCTGTCGACAGGTCCTTACGCACACGTTCCCTTTCTAGCTGTGCGCGGAGCCTTTGATTCTCAGCATCTCGTTCCTCAAGTCGCTTGCGGGCCCCGTTACGATCCAGCAGACGCGCCTCCCTTTCCTGCTTCAGCCTCTTCTCCAGTTCATGCAAGCGCTGGATCCATTTCTCATTGTTTCCTGGGTTGGCCACAACGTGTCGTGAGCGGGAGCCTTGGACCATGGCTCCAACGTTGTCAGCAAGTGTAGTTGTTGAAGAGACATGGGATGGTTGAGGTATGCCACTGGTTGAGCTGCGCGTGGGACCCCGGGAATTATGGGGAAGGGCAGGCTTTTCAACCATTAAACTCTGACGGACCAAGGGGAATGAATCTATACCTGCCCCGGACTCGCTGCGTGGAGAGCTGGGTCCCATTCCGCGGCTGCGTGAGTGAGACTGTAGCAGATTCAGTTCGGCTTTCAACAACCGGTTCTCTCCTCGAAGCTTGGCTATTTCCGGTGACAGGCCAGACTGGCCCAACTTATGTTGTTGAGCACGCATATTCATCATTGACTCTTCCAAGCGATCGAGCTTTTTAAAACGTAAGCTCAAGGTGTGCTCAACAGTCTGGTACTGCTTGGTCAAGTCACGCTCGACGCCCTTAATGCGATTTTTGAAGCCCGAAATGACATTCTCCAATGTCTTCACAGCCAGCAAGAGATTGCGGCTGAAGCCCGGCCAGAAGAGGATGTTGCCTATGACCTCTTGACTCGGTAGGTTACCATTGATTAAACTGTTAGAGTGTGCCCAGTCTGGCCCACACATCGCTGACAAACGCTTCCAGATGGTTAAGAGCATTGTATTCCTCTCACTGAGCTGATCCTTGTACTGCTGCTCTAGACTTGTAAATCGTTTGCGATCCTGGTTCCGAGCGTTTTCTAGATCTGTGATGCGTGAATTGTTTTGCGTGATGGTCCGGGATGCTTGATGATGAGATCTAAGCGCCTGCTCAAACGACTGCTTATCTGCCCGACGAGCATGGCGCTCGCGTTCGAGAAGCTCAGCCAGCTTCCGAGACTCAAGCCCGTGGCTTTCGAGCAGAGCATCGCGGTTTCGCAATAGTGATTCCTTCTCGTCCAACTTAGAGCGGGTGCTTTCGAGCTCCCAAGCAGTCGATTCAAGATTCTTTTGCAACTCCATGATCTTGGAGATTAAGCTGGAGCGACTACCCGTTAGGTCACCCAAAGTCTCTCGAAGATTCCTCTCCAGATCCATGAGCCGTTCCCTCCAAGTATTCGTCTCAATCTCTTGAGCTGAAAGACTCTTCTTGAGTTTCCGTGCTTCCTCCTTCGCAGTAGATGCTTCACGGTTCAATTCGTTGACAATCCGCTGAACTTCTTGCTTCTCCTTGCTTCCCACGACTTCCCTTTGATGCCGCTCTTCTGCCAGACGCTCTTCTAGCTCCCTGGCTTTGTCTTTTTCACTCTGAAGGCTCATCTTGTATGTCTTAAGCTCTGACTCCAAGTCACCGATCTTAATCTTATCACCATCTTGTTCTTCTCGCAAGAAAGCGATTTCATTTTGACTGGACTCGATCTGGACTACCAGTCGCTGAACCTTCGTGTTTGCTTCGAAGAGGCTCTTCTCCATGGATTCCATCTCCCGGCTACAATCCTCAAGTTCCTGTTGGACAGCTTTATATCGTTGCATATTGTTTTGTGCGTCTTCTTCGAGCCGAATAATACCTTCACTGGCTGAACGCATTTCTGCTTGTAACGCCCGAAGATTTTCATCTTGAATTCTCAATTCCTCACCTAGTCGTTGACACTCTTCAGTCTTCTGGTCAAGCTCCTCTCCAAGAGCATCCAGCTCATCTTGGGCTTCTGCTCTCAAGTCCTGAAAGGCTGCATTATGCTCGTCCGCCGTCAGCAGTGCTCGATCCCGCTCTTGTTCCACGTTCTGCATATCTTCTTGTAGCTTTTGCATTTCCTCCTCAGCTTGATCCATATCCGCCTGATACGCCTTATCGAAAGCCTCGATCTCTTTTCCACGCTCTTGGTATGCCTTGTCAAGTGTTTCCAGTTCTCTCTTGTACTCTTCCAGCTCTCCTTTATACTCTTCTAGCTCCGTCCGAACAGCTTGATTTTCAAGTTTCAGCGTAGAAACCTGATCACGCAACTGACCATTGCGAACCTCTAGGTCTTCACGTTCGGCAGCATCGCTTGGGTATGGAGCAGTCCCATCACTGGCTCTAGAAGAGGGTCTACCGTGAGCCCGAGATGCAGAACGATCGAAGATGCTATCCCCAGCGATAGACCGCCCGCCGTCGCGACGCTGGCCGAGCTTCAGCTCCTCGATCTCTTGATAGAGTCTTTCTTTTTCTCTGTTTCGAGATGTAAGCATTGATGTCTGAGCACTGACTTCTTTCCTCAATTCTGCATTCTCTTGTTTTAGTAGCTCTAGCTCCATTACTAAAGTTGAACCAGAGGAGCTACCAGGTGTTGTATTGCGGTTCAGTTCTCTATCCGAGGCTGCAGAGTACGAAGTCATGGACCCTATCCGGTCACGCTGTGCTGGTCTTGTGGAGACTAATATCGAACTCATTTCACTCTTAAGACGTAGATTTTCATCTCGTAGTCTTTTGTTCTCCTCTTCCGCCTGCTCGCGAGCAGCTGTCTCTGCTTCAAGCATGTCTTTCCACATATCCTATAGCAATCTAATTCAGCAAAATCGTAATTAGAAACCAAGCAAATTCAGTACTCACCCTCTCTTCCCTTGCTCCTACATCCGAACCCATTGGCCTCCCATCGTTGAAGGACTTCAGGATCTCTGCCAGTTTTCTCTTCTCGCTTTCCCTGGTAATGCTTTCGGATCTCAACCTCTCGATCTCGAGTTCATAACTGTCCACCCTCTCCCGTAAAAATAGTATCTCTTCTTCCTGCGCTGGGTCACGACCGTCATCATCGGATCCTTCCGGGTCATGGTTCACCATAGACTCCTTGTCAGACTGCTGATCTTTGAGCTGCTTCTCTAAGTCACGAATTTTTCGTTTCAGATTTTGATTGTCTTTCTGCAGCTTCAATTTATCGGACTTTAGCTCGACATTTTCGGAGATCATTTCTTTTATGCCTTCCTCCGAGCGGCGATTCAATGCTTCATTGAGAAAATGAATCCTCATTTTCAAGTCAAAGTTTTCTTTGGAGAGACGATCAATGGTGCTACTTTGCTCTTTGAGGGTCATGGACCGACCGCTCCTTGTAAAGGCCGCAGTGGAACCTGCACGCTTGCCAGGTGATAGTGCACGGCCAGCATAGTCTTCCCTGAATTGCTTCACAAGTGTGCTTGGAATCTGGACATCTTTGAGATGCTCTGCGATAGCCGTATCTGTGAGGAAACTATTATCTTGAGGTTTCACTCTGGGTGTCATTGGCCCAATGGCATCTTCAGCCACAGGCTGGTGTTGGCTGTGTCCATGTTTTTGTTGAGATGATCCGGGGCGTGACTGTGAAGGTACTTCTTCCTCATTCAGGGTATGCAAACCCCCCTCCATAGTGCTGTTTGTATTCTTTTTATCAAGGAGATGCTCATCACTATATCCAGAAATACCAGAAGCCATGCTCCCTAAGCTCACTGATCTAGCTAAGTTGATGCGCTGCCCGTGCTGGACAGTGCCAGAATTGCCTGGCACTGCACCCCCCGACTGAAGCGCGTAGTCAGCACCCAGTGTTGCATCACTATTTGTCATATCCGTATTGTTGCTTGTCACCGAAGAATACGAGAGACGGTGGGCTGACTGCCGACTGTTCAGATATTTGGGTCGATTCCCCTTCCGGCTGCTTGTGCGCGATGCCTCTTCCACATCGGTATTATCATTGTCATGGAATAGTCTCGACTGTGAGGGTGACAAGCTCTGCGAAGTTGTGCGTAGATCCTGGAGTGCTAGTTGATGGAATTGTTCTGAATCGGTTGCAAGGGACCTATCCAGTGGCTCTCCTGGGAAACCCTGGCTGGGCATGCGGGTGCCCTCAGACGACGAGTATTGGTTCCGATTGACCGTCCTGGTTGCTGCTTCTGCCGCGGGCGATGAAGGAAACGCCTCTAGATCAGTTACATTGTCCTTATGACGCTCGGAGGAGGCCGCTAGAGTAGCATCTAAGTCCACAGTCATATCCTCTTCGGGCGTCAAACTCGGAGTTTGTGGTATTGGAACGCCTCCATAAGCCGACGTAATATTATGGCTCGAGTCATCTAGCAGCACAAAAGATGACTCATTTAGATTGTTGGATTCCGGCGCGTGCTCAGCGACCCCAACCAAGTAGGTATCATCAGCGCCCGAGGGTTGGTTCCTTGGGGCAACCTGAATTGTCGAGGGCTCCGGTAAGAAACTTGACTCCATGTCCATCAATCTCCTTCGCATTTCTTTCTCCTCCATAAATGTCTGGTTATCCATGCGCTCGTGGTCGCCGTCATCGCTCGATAGAAGTAGAAGACTGTTGTCATCGTTATCAGGTAAGGGAGGTAAGGTTAGGGACGCATTCGAGTCGTCAAGATCCGGCTGCTCGGCGGGTAGAAGTGTACCATCTCGCTTCGCGTCGGTTGCTGTCCCGTCTTGTGTGTGATGAGCGCGACCAGCCGAACCAGTGGTATTCGATTTTCTTAGGGGGTGATCTCCCCGCGCGTCCTCCTCCATTAAGTCGGTCGTAGGAAAGTCGTCCTCAGGGGACGACAGTTCGTATCCAAATTCCGAACTTCTTGGAACGGAGGAGGAAGATGGCCGGCGCGGCGGAAGTCTAGGTTCGATCACACAGAGGGTCTTGTATGAAGGAGGTTCCAGTTGGCTGGATCCCGTCGATATGGTGACGGAGTGTCTGGGCACAGTGTTTGTTTTCTCCACATCCACCTTGAAATCCCTAGAACTTTAGTGGCGAAGGGTTGGTTTTATTTACCCACTTAACCCGGTAGCTTTAGGGTGATAAGCTAAGTTTAGACTCCAGGTCCAGCAACGACTCAATGCTGATCTCGTCTTGTTCCCTTGGCGAAGAGGATTCTCGGAGATAAGGCTCCTTTGCAGAACATAACATAAAGTCAAGTTAGTGGCTGTGGCTGTGGCGACCCGGGACCTAGAAAGGGGGTAGCCCATTCACTGGCACTCAGTCAGGTGTACCTCGCCTCAACATTAGATTTATTACATTTCGGGCCGACTAATGAATGGCCACCTGCCGCAGCAGCCCTTGGAATCAACCCAATTCCCTTCCATATTTTATCTTCTAATGAATATTAAGATCCATTCAAAACTATCTGCACTGGAAGTGCATACCGCTTAAATTAATAGTATATATCCACATCAGAAAATATCCATCCCAACGGACGCTCGTCGTGCCCATAACGTAAGCCTCGTCACATTTTCAAGAAAATAAAGTCAGAGTACAGGAAGGTGAAGTGAAAATCGGGGAGTAGACGAGAAAATAAAAATAAAAGTAAAGCTGGAGAAAATAAGTATAATCATAACAGGTGATAATAGACCGTGGGGGCTTGTAGGATGTACAATACAGTGACAGGGATGTGTCCATTTTATTCTGGGGGGTTGTTCTCCTCACGAGATGCATATATTTTTTTCTTGAGGTCAAACGCTCCTTGTAGAGAATCAATGTACGTACGGAACTTGACAATCTCCCGGAGCAAGTATGCCGATTTACGCTCCCAGTTGGCCATTGACTTTGTGGCATTAGGGTGTCGAGGAGAAAAGGCCAGGACCATCGCCGACCGCAGCTCATTATGTCGCTGTAGCTCATTCTCGACGTTTTTGACGTAGGTCAACAAAGCCTTCAGTTGCTCAGCTTCAGGTAAGCTTGAGGCGACCATGCTCTGCTGAGGCGGGGCCCAGTCACTGATGTGTACTCGATCGGCTGGAAGTTTAGGGCGTATGCCGCCCTGTTGGTCAATAGAGCTCCGGATGGAACTTTGGATGCTAGGTCGTGCCCCAGAAGAGGATGGCGGCGACCTGCTGTTGTTCTCCGCCGTTATCAAGGCACTGTTGATAACGGCATCACTCCAACCGTATTCCATATTGCTAATTCCACCAACCAATGGCTCCTTGGATAATCTCGCACTCCAGTAATTAGCAGCAGAAACAAATTCGCGGACAATCTCCGGGGTTCCAGCCTGGAAGAGGTGTACCGCGCCAGTGGGTAGGCTAAGGGCCCAAACGTGCGGGCGAGACTTGGAGTACCCGGGCGGTGGTAGCGCGCTTGCAATTGTTTGGCGGAGGAGGAACTTCCATATTTCCTCAGCATTCTCGGTCCAGTTCCCGCCTCCCACCACCACTCCACCATGTGGACGAGCTTTCGGTTTTTGCCGAACCGACTTCGTCGAAGCGTTGAATGAAAAAAGTCGCATCCAACCTTGTTGTATTACAGCGAAGCATTCGGTCCAATTTCGGTCCTTGGCTCTCTTGTCAACCGAGTCCCAGTGATGCTTGTGCTTCAAGCTCCCCTCTTTAGCCCACGGAGCACCTGCGAGTTGCAGAGTCTCGTCTTCTAAAAGCGGTGTGGATCCATCAAACTCCTCGGCGCTCGCAATGGAATGGGAAGAATCTTCCCTGATTATTGCTTGACTAAGTGCATTAGCAAATCCAATAGACTGCTGATAATCACTGCGCATATAATCTGATCCAAAAGAGTCTACCGACACAGATGTCAACTTTCCCAGTGATTGTTTACTCCAAGTACTAGAGGCAGATGGACTCCAGAAAGACGACTGCTCGTCCAGGCTAGTTCGGCTAGAACCCATGGCAGAAGGAGGATATAGTTTCGCCCGTGAACGATTTTTGGAAGACCAGCGCGCGGTTCCATAGCGGGAATCGGCAGAGCGGCCGCGTGGGTAGATATCAGAGCCGCTCCTGCTCACAGTGCTGGGACTTCGGCGTAAACCATTCGGATTAGGGGACAGTAAGTGGTTCGATGAAGTGCGAGACGCCTCCTTTTCCACTTGAGCGCCATGTAGTGGCAGTCTCTGCTTCTGAATCGAAGTGTAAAAGTCCCTAAGCACAGTCTCAACTTGCTGCTCCCAGGCTCTTATTGTTCCAATAAACGGCACGCTGACCAAGGGGCCATTATCTGTGTCAGGGTCACCTGCTAACTTGACTGAGAGATCAGTTCGAGATAGTCGGTTTACCAGCTTTGCTGGCGCATTTGCGGGCTTGTCTGTTGCCATAGCCTTACGCTCAGTCTCGTCTACGGGAGACGACAGAGATTCACGGTTTGGGAATTTGGATTTATTATTAGTCGAATGAAGGGTTTCGAACCCATTCGGGGCTGCATCGACGGCCACGCGGCGTATTGTGGGCATTGTATTTCGAACAAATTGGTTTTTGGTCATCTTTTGTTCAATATCTGCAAGGTGAAGGTCGGTGTTCAACAGAAGAAGAGAATAGCAGATAGTATGGACAACATCTAGAGCAACGGTGAGTTTGCTATTCTTGCCGTACAAGAGAACGGACTAAACATAATTAAAGTAGGCATACCTGCGGCTTTGAAGCCATGGTTGGGGTTGCAGTCGCACCATCGAACAGAAAAAGCATCCAAAACCCGATCAACCTGCTGCGTCTCACCCTTCAACACCAGTCGAGTACATAGACTTCGGAGTGCCGCCAGGATGTTCAAATTGGACCAGTCAAAGAACTCCATATACGCTTTTCGAATGGCAGCACGGTCCGGGTCACCAAGCCAAGCAGCAGCCGGCTCATTTCCCACAACTTGATCCTGACTGCTGTAGAGCTTTTGCGCCTGCTCTTTGACTGAACTGTTCGGTTCATCGGCTAAGACGTCACTAGAGCTGTTAATTTTGCTATCCGGTATTTCAATGGACTTTCGTTCTACTGGGGAAACAACAGGAGTATTGGAAGCTGTATAATAATTTGAGATATTAGATGCCGATGCTTTCGAAGAAACATTGGTATCCACTGGGGGAGGCGGCATCTGGGTGAATTCATCTTCGCCATCGTCGTACAACCTGGATTCGCTCTGGCCCTTTTCTTCCGATTCCCCTGTGCTAAACGGAAGTGTGTCCTTGTGACTTTCGATAGGCGATACACTCTGCTGGGAGAAGTGTTCGACGACAGGCGAAAGTGAAGGAGGGGCAAGATCCTGTGGCGTCAACCTTGTCCGCAGGACACCGTCCACCCGATCACTTTCCAGGGGTTCAGTCCCATTGTCATGTGAACCGATGCCATCACTAGAAGCCGGCTGTTGCGGTTCAGTTGAAGATGTAGAATCCATAAAACTAGGTTTAGGTATATCTTCATCATCGCTATTATTCCCCCGAAACGTAGTATCCCGTGCAGTGCCAGAAATTGTGGCAGGATAAAGGCTGTATTTAGGTTTCGAACCACCACAACCTGAAGGAAGCCTCTCGATTAAGTTCTCCGTCGGTAAGTCTACTCCTTTGTTTCCCTGATTAATCGCAGTGTTGTTTCGCCCACAGGGTTCCATGGAGCGGGCCAGCGCGGGAGCGCCAGCTTCTGTAATATAAGGATTCATCACCTTTCTCAAGCTGCTCACAGGACTAGGCTGTGGCTTCTGCATTTCATTCGGCCTAGATTCAGTTTCGGGGGGGATTAGAATAGGAGGGGGAACACTCTCAGTCACCGATCTCTTCCGCCGGCGGAAGAAAGAAGATTTCTTGTTCACCACTTGATGGGCTCCTTGGCGGATGGTGTTAGCACCCGCCGTGCTACTTTTCAACGGCTGTCGCCGGTCCTTAGAGTTTGTCGCGGAGCCATTTGAGTCCCTTGAGTCATTTTCTGGTGTGGATGAAATATCAATTTGGTTGTTCTCTGATCCCGACGCTGAATTCTTCGACGACCCAAACACGCGCCGGAAAAAGCCCTGACGCTCCTTGACAGGGACTGGATCCGATGGTACTGGAAAAATAGGTTTGTTGAATGATATCGTGGGACTTGGGGCTGGCGTATCAAGTGATGCTGCTGGTATAGCCGGAGGTTCCAATATAGGTGCGCCGAGATGCGCCAATTCGTTTTCACGGCCGCCGATGGGTGCCATACCTTTCGTTCGTGATGACTTCACACTGTTTCTGCGAGAGGCTATCGGCGTGCGCGACGATTGGAGACTTAGGGTTCCGGAATAGTCGCCTTGCGATGTAGTGTGATACTTCCTTGGACCACCCGGGATGCTCGGTGTTGGGGCTGCATCCATTCCGTCGAATGATAACGGATCATAATCATTAATTGTTTCTGAAAATGGTATAAATGGTTGTCTAGAACCAAAGTCGAAGCTTGCAGAACGCCGCTCAGGGGCCGGGTCTGCTCGATGATTTCCGAAAAGGGGTGGGCCGAAATCCATATGAGAAGAAGAACTCCCTTTGCTGCCTTTTCTTGTTCCGCGACTTCCAGAAGCACCACCTCCAGAGTTAGTACGATAATCGTATGGTTGGCCGCGCGAGCTGGGGCCTTCCGGACTGCGGGCACTGCCGAATCTTCTGAGATTGTAATTGTAATTTGAGCCACTGGTACTCCGACGAGCCCTTCCCGGTTGAGCCCCATGACGACCGGCTGCATCGTCGTGGTTGTAGTCTAATTCTGATGACAAGGATGACGAAAATGTATGGCCACGATAACGACGTTGTGTCATGGAGTCAGGCGAGCAGCGACCATATAGATCTGGCTCGAAAACGGAATTAAACAGGCGGTAGTCATCTAGTATTGATGCGTTTGTGGAAGCAAATTGATCTAGCGAGAGGAGCATGTTATCGACAATGGAAGTACGAGCCGCATGTTTGGGAGACAGGGATAGGTCATGAGGATCCCGCTCATCACCCGAGTCCCTGCCGTTGTTCGAGTTATCGCCAGTGTTGTAATCGTCCAGAAAAGTTTCGCGCACAAAGGGGCGTGGATGATTTATCCTTTTCGCAACCTGGTAGTTAGACGTCGTTGGAGGAGGCGTTCTTGGAGGGGAGCCACACGACTGCATCTCTGAGTGTTGTTGGGACAATCTTAGACTGTCTGATGGTGTGAATAGGCTCATTGACAATGATCCAAACTCGCAGTTCCGTTGGCACTTGAGATGGTGGTGCAACAGTTAATCGACGTCCGTAGGCAGATGTTCCATCTAACCACTGACGGATTAACCTCCAGTGACACAACCACAGGACTTGTCTATCTGTTTTTCTTTTCTACTCTTTCCTTGAGAAGAGACCGATAGATTGTCTGTTGCTGGACCACAGGGGCAATATCGGATGCTGCACGGATCGGTTCTAGCGGTAGGAGAGGGTCGTAGGAGAGGGTGGTATGTGTCACTTGTTGGTCATTGCGTAGGGGGAAGATGGACGGGAGTAAGGAAATCGGAGTACAGGACTATTAATGATGAATATGAAATAGGGTGTCTAGCAGATCAATTGAGGTTGGGAGACGTTTCTATTATCATGTGAAGTCAAATTCTTGACAAGCAGCGACGCCTGTAAGTTTCATGTCGCAGATGAGAATCATAAGGCATAGGGCAGAACATACTAGAGGTGACCAAAGGAAGGTGGTAGGCGGAGATTGGAAGGCAAGGTGCCGCAGGAACTGTGGGTATACCCTGAACCACAGTGGGAGATGATTTTTCACTTGTTCTTCTATTTTTAGGGGGGGGTCCCTTAGGGGAAGCCAGATATGATGAAATTGATTATTACCATCAAGATAGGGGTTTGAAGGTGGAAGAAGATTAGAAGAAAAGATGACGAACCATAGTTTTAATTCCCCAGAGACACTACTAGTAGGTAGTGGTTCCCTCTGATCCGTGATCAATAATAATTCTTAAAAGGTCCAAGTCATTGAGCGAGGTGTGGCACAGACCGGACAGTGCTACTACTAGTCGGTACTAGTGTCAATGGATCAGGGGCAGCGGGAGTCTTGGCCAGAACCACACTTCCTGTAGGGTAGTTCAAAATGGTGTAAAAAGACTGTCATTCGGGTACTAGTAAGTAGGTACTGATAGTACTCTGTAGTGCATACATGATTACTAGTGACCTACCATTTGTTTAATCACTACTCCATGGAAGAAGGTGGAAGTTATTCTCTCTCAGGCTCAAGCGTCCAGTGTTTGAGAATCTGCATGTTTCCAGATATTCCGTCAATTCCAATCCCCTCGTCGGTTTAGTTAACCACTCAACTAGCTGTTTAATTGTTAACTAGTAGGTTAGCATACACATGGCACTGGCTGAAAAATAGAATGGCCTCAATTTCACTCGGATAGTCACTCCCCATTTGAACTATCTTGACCTATCAAATTGAAGTGGACAACCATCACGTTGGATATAGATGGTGCTCGCCAAATATAATTCATACCCTATATATATCTCAATCACTCATGATATTTCCCCCTCCCC